>JBAMJR010000189.1:5932500-5965000 GCA_038501785.1 Myoxocephalus aenaeus
ATGTGTGCGTGTGCACGCGTGCAGCACATTAGAGGCTGACTTCTGTAAAATGGTCTCACTCTGTTACACCTGGTGTGTAGTAATGCTGTATCAGCAAGTTAAACAGACACACGCGCCGAACACACAGTGGAGTGTGAGAGAGGTAGAGGATGGATAATGGAAGGAAAGGAAGTGAAGCGTTAAAACGGCGATGGAGGCAGAAGGAGAAGAAGAACGTCACTCTGAGTTTGGCACAAAGACTGCAGAGTTTGAATGAAACCTCTCTGATTATTAAAGAGGAGGAAGAGTGTAAAGGTTCTGCTTTATGATTGTCGCAGTGTGTTGGCAGACCCTCCACAACTGGCCAGGAACACACACACACACACACACACACACACACACACACACACACACACACACACACACACACACACACACACACACACACACACACACACACACACACACACAAAGTGTTGGCTTGTAGCCATAATGAAGTGGTCCCTGAAATGAGTGTTCAGAAGAGTTATACGAGGACGCACACACATACATTAAAATAAAACCTGAAGGAACTCCTGCAGCCGTGTTCCCCTCGATTAACCTTATATATATATAAATAAAAGTCTTTCCACCATTGGTTCATGACCCATCTGAAGCCCCTCCCCCAGTAAACAGTCTCCCTGTTTCTCTCTGAATGCTTTCAGGTGACGGGACGCTCAGAGTTTGGGATGTGAGGAGCGCTGCGTGCCGATTGGCCGTCCCGGCGCACAAGGCTGAGATCCTGAGCTGTGATTGGTGCAAATATGACCAGGTAACCGCCCACCTGGACCAACGTAGATTATGTTAGAACCTGTATTGAACACGGCGCGCTGCCCACTACACGGCGCGTTCATACAGACTGTCATGTATGGACAGCAGACGCTCACTCTGCTATACGGCCGATTTTCTTGCACTATTACTGGCACAGGGTGTGTGGACCGACCTGCGGAGCTATTCTGGAGAAAAAAAACGTTTCCTTAATTATCGCCGCAACCACATGGTTGTTTAACTTCATTTAAATTGCTACAATACTGTAACCCTTGTGAGAAGAGACATATGGTTTAAACAAACAAAAATGCCCCTATTAGTACCTGTAAAGTCACAAAACGGCCAGAGTTTTTTTTCTTTCTTTTTTCAGCGGACTTTTCTGAGTCCTTTGACGAGCGGAACACTCAGTGGGAGCAATCTGCATATTACGCAGATGCCTCCAACCTCGCCGTTGCTGCGTCGCACAATGCATGTTGTCCAAATCAAGCACCAGTCACATTTAGTTATAACAAAACAATCCAACAAAACCGCGGCACTGAAACACTGCAGTGTACACACAAGACATCATCGGCACAGCACTCACCTTGGCGAGGGGTGAGGCACGGGACCAGCCCCGGTCCGGCTTGACCAGCAGCAACAACAGCGCTGTGGCTTGTTTATGATTAAATACGACTGCAGATGTAAAAACAGTGACACAACCAGCATTTCACTCACCAGATGCACATAACCCTCCGTAACCCTCTGTAAGGCCTGAGATTATAGGTTCTAGGTTCGAGATTCTAGCTTCTTCTCCTTCTTTCGTACGCTGCCCCACTGACCAATCACAGTGCATGTTAATTGTCACGCCGGAACACTGACCAATCATACATCCACGTCATTTCGCAGGCCCTGCACGTCGAAGAATACAAACAGCATGTCAAACTAAAGATCTGATTTGTCCATGACAATCAACCACAACGTCCACTCCCTGTGTACTTTAATCTGCAAAGGCCTGCTTAAACTGCTTTGCTGACATAGAGACAAAGGAGAAAACAAATCTGATTGAAGGAAAGCTTCTCCTTAAAACAAGCTTTATTTGTATAGCACATTTCAACAACAAGGTGATTCAAAGTGCTTCACTTAAAACCATTAAAAGCATCAACACATAATGCAGAGAAAACAGGATTTAAAACATTAAAACAGTCAAAAAGCTAAATAAAAATTGAATAAAAGTTGCAGTGCAGTTTAAGAAATAAAATGCAGTAGTGAGATGCAGCAAGCTGAGGGTCTCAGCAGACCTGCAGCTTTCAGGAACCTTGTTCCAGATATGTGGAGCAGAAAAGCTGAACGCTGCTTCTCCATGTTTAGTTCTGACTCTTGGAACAGAAAGTTTACAGTCCCAGACGACCTGAGGGGCCGGGATGGTTCATAAGATAGCAGCAGATCACAAGCATACTTAGGCCCTAAACCATTCAGTGCTTTATAAACCAGCAGCAGGATTTTAAAGTCAAGTCTTTGTTTGACAGGAAGCTAGTGCAAAGACCTCAGAACTGGAGTGATGTGATCCACTTTCCTGGTCTTAGTGAGGACTCGAGCTGCAGCGTTCTGAATCAGCTGCAGCGTTCTGAATCAGCTGCAGCGTTCTGAATCAGCTGCAGCGTTCTGATTGACCTTTTACAGAGGCCTGTGAACACACCGTTACAGTAGTCAAGTCTACTGAAGATAAATGCATGGACAAGTTTCTCCAAATCCTGTTGAGACATAAGTCCTCTAACCCTTGATATATTCTTCAGGTGATAGTAGGCTGATTTTGCAATTGTCTTGATATGGCTGTTCAGGTTGAGGTCTGAATCCATAACTACACCTAGATTTCTGGCTTGGTTTGAGGTTTTTAACATCAGTGATTGAAGCTGAGCGCTCCTTGGGACCAAAAACAATTACTTCTGTTTTATCTTTATTTAATTGCAGAACATTTTGGCACATCCAGATATTGACTTCTTCAATGCATTTAGCCAGCCCTTGTATGGGACTATAGTCCCCTGGTGATATAGTTATGTAGATTTGTATGTCATCTGCATAATTATGATAACACACTTTGTTGTTTTTCATAATCTGAGCCAATGGAAGCATGTAGATGTTGAACCGAAGAGGGCCCAGTATTGAGCCTTGGGGAACACCACATGTCATCCTAGTCAGCTCTGATGTGTAATTAGCTACCGACACAAAGTATTGTCGGTCCTTCAAGTAGGATTCAAACCAGTTAAGTGCTGCGCCAGAGAGTCCTACCCAGACTTTTAGTCTGTCTAGTAGTATGTCATGATCGACCATGTCAAATGCAGCACTGCCTGCAGGCTGAAGACTGCAGGCAGAGCAACAGAGGAAGACAGGAGCTGTGCAATGAGAAAATAAGCTAATAGGGAGAAATAATTGTGAAAAACAATAAAATTATAAAATAGCTATAACTTTGTGATTCTGTTTCGGCCAGCAGAGAAGGCTTAGCAGGCCCTGACGGCCCACCACTGTCGAACGCAGACTGGCCAATCATAGCATAGCACATATTCGGCCAGTCTTCGTCTGATATTCCAGAGGGATTGGGGGTTAAAGTAGCCTCATTTATTTGAGTTGTAGATGCTTTTTAAAAGACATTTAACTCAATTTGTATTAAATAAAAAGCTTTTTATGAAAGTGAATTGTTGTGTTTCTGCAGAACATCGTGGCCACGGGCTCAGTGGACCGCAGCGTGTGTGTGTGGGACCTGAGGAACGTCCGGCAGCCTGTCAATCAACTGTTAGGCCACACCTACGCCATCCGCAGAGTCAAGGTACACAGACACACACACACACATACACACATGCACACATACACGCACACAGACAGACAGACACACACAGACGCGCACACGCACACGCACACGCACACGCACACGCACACGCACACAGACCAGTGGCGGGCCGTCAGGGCCTGCTAAGCCTTCTCTGCTGGCCTAAACAGAATCACAAAGTTATAGCTATTTTATAATTTAATAGTTTTTCACAAATACACTACATGTATTATAATTAGTTTTCCCTATTAGCTTGTTTTCTCATTGCACAGCTTCCTCTGTTGCTCTGCCTGAAGGCAGGAGCTTCCAGCCTGCTAGTGGCCGCTGTTTAAGGATCTGAGCGCTCATTCAATCACATTTCACCTGTTTCTCTGGTAGATTAGCGGTTTAAAATACATAGAGAGGCCTTCTAGCCTAGGTAATGTACCTTTAGTTGGATGCCATTCACATTAAAGAAAAAGAATAAGCCCATCTGATAGAGGCTATGACAGATTGCGCAGGTAGAAAATCCACAGCCCGCAACTGACGCGCGGGGCGCGCGCACACACACACGCTCCATCAAATGTCTTGTAACAACACTATGTTCTCAGAATCAAGAGGAAAATGTGTGTGTGAAAGAGATGTAGTTCACAGCCTGACAGCATCAAAACACCCACTTAAATGGACTTAATAAGAACACACACACACACACACCACACACCACACATACACACACACACACATACACACACACACACACACACACACACACACACACACACACACACACACACACACACACCACACACACATACATACATACATACACACCACACACACACACCACACACACATACATACACACCACACACACACACATACATACACACCACACACACACACATACATACACACCACACATACACACATACATACACACCACACACACACACATACATACACACCACACACACACACATACACACACACACACACACACACACACACACACACACCTGACTTCACCCAATCAAGTAACTATCTTGCTCAAGCTGTGTTGTTCAGGACAGGTGTCACTAATCGATCCACTCTTAGTGTGTGTGTTTGTGTGTGTGTGTGTTTTGTCAGTGTTTGCAGATCTGTCTGCTTGTATTGATCCGCTGGAGGAGGCAGAGAGGAAGTGAATGTGTTCATGATCAGCAGAAGTAAAAAGATAAAAATAAGCAAGTGGATCTCATGTCGGTGGTCCTAACAATTATTATTACAGTTATTAATACAGTTACTATTACAGTTATTATTACATTTATTAAGACTCGCAACGCGGATACGCGTTTTACAATGTTTACGGTTGGTATATATTCATATCTTCGCGATAAAACGGCAGGTGAAGGCGAGTTGGAAAAGGTGGGTTTTGAGGGCTTGCTTAAATGATGATCGGGTGGGAGCCTGACGGATGTGAATGGGGAGAGCGCACCAGAGGGGGGGGGGGGGGGGGTGCAGCAGCTGAGAAGGCCCTGTCACCCCAGGTCCAGCACTTGGTCCTGATGATCTTCAGAGTGTTTGTACCGGCGGACCTGAGGCAACGGGTTGGGGCGTGGAGGGGGAGGAGGTCTGAAAGGTAGGGAGCGGCCAGGTTGTTTAGGGCTTTGTAAGTGATGAGTAATAATTTGAAGTCTATCCTGTATTTGACCGGGAGCCAGTGGAGGTTGTGTAGGACCGGGGTGATATGTTCGTAGCGGTGGGTGGAGGTGAGCAGTCGAGCAGAAGAGTTCTGAACATATTGAAGTTTATTGAGGATTTTGTTGGGTGAGCCGTAGAGGATGCTGTTGCAATAGTCGAGTCTGGATGTTATGAGAGCCATCAATGTTCAGAGAGAAGGTCTGGGATGAGCGGGTGAGGGAGTTAGGGCCGATGATGAGTATTTCAGATTTGTTGCAGTTGAGTTTGAGAAAGTTCTGTTGCATCCATGATTTTATTTTAGTGAGACAGGTGGTGAGAGTGGAGTGGGTGACAGAGGTGATGGTCTTGGAAGAGAGGTAGAGTTGGGTGGAGACGTGAGAGGAGGATGGAGTGGTTGATAGTGTCGAAGGCGGCGCTGAGGTGAAGGAGGATGAGGATGGTGAGGAAGCCAGAGTCAGCAGAGAGAAGTGTGTCATTTGTGATTTTCAGTAGGGCGGTTTCAGTGCTGTGTTTTGAACGGAAGCTGGATTTGAGTTGTGATGCAACAGATCTTTCAAGGATTTTGGACAGGTAGGGGAGGTTGGAGATGGGACGGTAGTTGTTGGGGATGTCGGGGTCAACACCAGGTTTACCAGAGGACAGTGAGGAGTTGATGATGTTTGTGATGAGAGGGGAGAGTGAGGGGAGGCAGGCCTTGACTAAGGAAGAGGGGAGGGGGTCGAGGGCACAGGTGGAGGTCTTCATGCTGGAGACTATGGAGGAGAGGTCCATTTCAGTGATTGAACTGAAGGATGAGAGTGAGTAGCTTGGAAGTGGGGGAGGGTCATGTTGAGGTCTGGGGGGTGAGGTAGTGGAGGAGGAGGAGGCAGCCAGCTGGTTGTGTATTGCGATGATTTTGTCGTTGAAGAAGGATATAAATTAGTTGCATTTGCTGCTGGTGAAGGAGGTGGAGCGTGTATAATTATAGTAATTGACCAGGGCAGTGGGGGGTGGGCAGTCAAAACAGGGACAGAGGCAGAGACGGTGGCAGCCAAAGAGGAGGAGAGCGAGGGGAGGTTGATGGACTTGATGTTCCGGAATGTTATGGTGCGGCTCTGCTTAACATGGGGGATGGGGATGTCAATGTCCAGGGTGATAGCCAGGTGGTCAGAGATGGTGAGGTCAATGCTGGTTAGATTGGTGATGGTAATGCCGGAGGTGCAGACCAGGTCGAGTGTGTGTCCTTTTTTATGGGTATTTTTTCAACATGTTGGGTGATGTTGGAGTAATTGAAGATGTCCAGGAGTTCTGTGGAGTTTGTGGAGTCAGGTGAGTCGACGTGTATGTTAAAGTCACTGAGTAGCAGAATGGATAGAGAGATAGCGCAGAGTTGTGTGAGGAATTCAGACAGATCAGAGGGAAAAGCAGGGTTAGGTTTTGGGGGGCGGTAAATGACTGCAGTAACCAGGGGTTTGGGACCAGACAGTTTAAAAACAAGGTGTTCAAATGAGGAGGGAGCCGGGATGGTTATTGCACTTGTAGTGCTATTGTGGCTATGCCACCATCACGCCCACGGTGGCGTGGCTTGTCCATGTATGAGTATCCAGGGTGTGTGGTTTGGTTTAATGAAAAATAGTCCTGTTGGTTTTGCCATGTTTCAGTTAAACAGAGAAAGTCCAGATTATTGTCAATTATGAATTCGTTGAGTAAGAGGTCCTTGTTGTTGAGGGATCGGGTGTTAAACAGCAATTTTGAGATGTGGATGAGTTTGGACAGGCTCGGGTGCTTTGGTAAGGGGGCGGAGCCAGGCAGCTCGCTCGTGCAGGTTGTTGTGGTGATGACATGCAGGAGTTGCGGCGATACGCTCGGCTGACCAGAGGGGAGGGGTTGGAATGAGTGGAGCGATCAGGCAGGGAGTAAATAAACTTTCTGCGGGAGGCTCTTTGGATGTAACGGGGCCGACGGAGGAGTCCAAGTGCTTTGATGGCTGAAATGAACGGAGGAGCAGAGAAGTTGTTGAGTTTGAGGAGTTGCGAGGTGGAGTAAAGCAGAACCATGGCAGCCGGGGATGAGATGATAAGTCTGAGGTATTTTGCCGGTAGCCACAGACTTGATGACCGGAGTTGGGGAAGTGACAGTTGGCCGGCTGGCTCGTCGCTAGCCACCGGCTAGCGAGAGACCGCCGGCCACCCAGCTAGTTGTCCAGGGAGTGGAATGAGCATACTCATAAACGCTACAACTCCTTCATAGTGTCATATTGCTTTTTGGAGAATTATGATGATAAGTTCATAGTAGATGCAAAAGTATACAAAAATGATGTTGAACCCAATTATGTTCAACCCAACTCCTTGTCCTTGGTCATGGTGGCCACAGCACTTAAAAGAATAAACTTCATAATTCTCAAAATTCTGACTTTTTTTATTAACAGCATTTACTTGTACTTTTACTTTCAATACTTAAGTACATTTATTATCAGAAAATTACTTTAGATACTTAATTCAATTCAGTTTATTTTATATAGCCCAACATCACAAATCACAAAGTTTGCCTCGGAGGGCTTTACAATCTGTACACATAGCATCCCTGTCCCGGGACCTCATATCGGATCAGGAAAAACTCCCCAAATAAAGATAGTAAAAACCCTTTCACAGGGAAAAAAGGGAAGAAACCTGAGGGAGAGCAACAGAGGAGGATCCCTCTGCCCGGATGGACAGAAGCAATAGATGTCATGTGACCAGAATGAATAACGCAACGAAGTTACAGCACATTCAATGAATATGACAGAAATTAATCATATAATGAGTGGTAGGCATGGTCCACGATCCAGATAACCACGATCCATGAAGCAGAAGGAGGTAGAGAGGAGGGGGGGCATCAGCAGGGCCATGGCAGTAGGCAGGACTGGCTCCAGGCAGCCACGATCCATGGAAACTTGAGGCGAGGAAGCACAGAGGCTCCCGGAAAAGAAAAGAAAAAAGTAGAGTTAGTAATTGCATTGAAGAGACAATAATTTATCCAGAAGGAGAGAAATAAGAGAAGAGGAGAGAGGTGCGAAAGAAGAAGAAGAGAAGAAGAGCTCAGTGTATCCTAAGGTGTCACCCAGCAGTCTAGGCCTATAGCAGCATATCTAGGGGCTGGACCAGGGCAAACCTGAACCAGCCCTAACTATAAGCACTATTCAAAGAGGAAAGTCTAAAGTCTACTCTTAAATGAGGTGACCGTGCCTGCCCCCCTGGACTGAAAGTGGAAGCTGATTCCACAGAAGAGGAGCCCGATAACTGAAAGCTCTAGCCCCCAACCTACTTTTTAAGACTCTGGGAACCACAAGTAACCCTGCATTCAGTGAGCGCAACGCTCTAGTGGGGTAATATGGCACTATAAGCTCCTTAAGATATGATGGTGCATCAACAGTTAAGGCTTTATAGGTAAGGAGAAAGATTTTAAATATGATTCTCGATCTTACAGGAAGCCAGTGGAGAGCAGCTAGTACAGGAGTAATGTGATCTCTCTTCCGCGTCCTCGTTAGTACACGAGCTGCAGCATTCTGGATCAACTGGAGAGACCCAAGAGACTTACCGGAGCAGCCTGATAATAAGGAGTTACAGTAATCCAGTTTTGAAGTAACAAATGTGTGGATCAATGTTTCTGCATCGCTTTGAGACAGGATGTGCCGGATTTTTTTTAGATGTTCCGTAGGTGAAAAAAGGCAGTCCTTGAGATTTGTTTCATGTGGGAGCCAAAGGACAGGTCCTGGTCAAACATAACTCAGAGATTCCTTACGGTGGTGGTGGATGCCAGAGCGATGCCATCCAGAGAAACCATATCATCAGATAATTGATTTCTGAGGTGTTCTGGGCCGAGTAAAATAACTTCAGTCTTGTCCGAGTTCAGCAGCAGGAAACTTAAGTACAGTAAATATCAGATACTTTAAGACTTTTACTCAAGTAGTATTTTAATAGGTGACTTTTACTTTTACTGGAGTCATTTTCCAGTAAGGTATCTTTACTTTTACTCAAGTATGGCTTTTGGGTACTTTATACACCACTGCTCTCACAGGAGCTCTCAGCCTGTGATGTTTGTGTCGAGCTCTGCCTTTCACCGTGATTTGTCAATTCATGTGTCCGTCGACATTTTGTGTGAAACTAATCAGGAAATCCCTAAGGACCTACCCACCCACATACGCTGCAAAAAGACACTGGCTTTCAGTCAGAGACAACACACCTACCCACCTGAAAACCAGTGTTTTCTTGCAGTGTACTGCAGAACAACACTTGCCACAGAGAGACTGCACCTCAGATCAGATCAGCTGTTCAGTTTTACTCTGAGCGACGCCACACACGACTATGTGCTGGTAAAGAGTATATAGTACATACATACAGAGTACATATGTTGTTCTTCTTCTGAAAACTGTTCTTGAAAAAACAAAACTGAAACTGAAACATGCACATTGTGTAAACATAGTAAATAGTTCGTTTTTCTTTTTAATACATATTTTGACTCAAACATATAGTACATATTTTGTTTGAAAACCAAAACTGTTGTAATATAAATTAGTAATTTGCACACACCCATGAAGCTTGGTCTGTAGTATGAAGTCAGTCCTCAGTCCCATTTTATCTCCCTCTCTCATTTTGATGAAAGTAGTGACAGACAACACTACTCAAAACATGTTAATGAATTTAAGTAATTATGTAAAATCGAGAATAAGACCTCAGTCCCCAGATGGTTAATACAGTTATTATTACAGTTGTTATTACAGTTATTAAAATAATATTATGACAGATTATTACCCTTATCATACATGCACAGGGATCCATGTAGAGATTGTTTGTTTGTTTGTTTATATATATATATATATATATATATATATATATATATATATATATATATATATATATATATATATATATATATATATTATAGGCCAGGAAGGTGTTCCTTAATCCTTCTGAAAATAAGAAAAGACAGTCGGTGAAAGGAATCTCTCTCTCTCTCTTGCTCTCGCTCTCGCTCTCTCCATCCTGAAGCTCTTTTTCACTTTGATCCAAAAGGAGTTCACATTTTTATTTTTGAGGAGCCTCCAGCTGCAACACACAGAAACATAAGACATGAACAAACAACCTTCTGTGTGACCCAGCGGGGTGCCAAACATTTCCCCAGAACTCCCTGTAAACAACACCGCAGCTGTTCTGCGTCTCTTTTGTTCTTTGAAAGAACCGCTTGTTTACTTCTTCCTGACAGAGAGACTTCACAAGTTATAAATATGAGTGAGAAATTACTTAAAATTGCTTCAACAGCAGCAGAAAGTTATTTAATTGGGACAGCCCTCGATTTGTGGCGCAAATTCCTTATTTTGTATGATTCATATATATATATATATATATATATATATATATATATATATATTCATTCATTCATTCATTCATCCATTTTCGGCCGCTTATCCGGGGTCGGGTCGCAGTGGCAGCAGGTTCAGCAGACCGACCCAGGCTTCCCTCTCACCCGCAACACTTTCCAGCTCATTCTGGGGGATCCCGGTGCGTTCCAAGGCCAGCCGGGAGATATGATCCCTCCAGCGTGTCCTCGGTCTTCCCCGGGGTCTCCTACCAGTTGGACGTGCCTGGAAAACCTCTAATGGGAGGCGTCCAGGAGGCATCCTGACTAGATGTGTGTGTGTATATATATATGTATGTGTGTGTGTGTGTGTGTGTGTGTGTGTGTATATATATATATATATATATATATATATATATATATATATATATATAAATTAGGGCTGGGCACATTAACGCCTTAAAAACGCGTTAACGCAGCAAACTATTAACGGCGTTAATTATTTGATCGTGCGTTAACTCTTTTTTTTTTTTTTTGCATTGGGAGGGGCTTATCACTGCCGCACACAGGTGCTGCACTTTACATCCCTCCCAGACGGCGCAGTTCAGACCTGGGCATCTTACGGGTCTCCCAGTCCGGTCCGCGTGAGGTCAATCAAAAAAGAAAAAGAAATAAATAAGATGCACGCCATAAATGCAATACAACGGCACTGCTTTTAGAGCGACCGGCTTGTTGCCAACAGACTGACGGGAAAGCACGTCTTATTCTGCAGTTTCTGTCCTCAGCGAGCAGCGGGTGCTGCCGCGAGCCGCTCCGCCTCACAGAGCATTAATCGCGCATGCGCAAAGCCACCGCTGAGATACCTGACACCTGTCTTTCACATCTCCACCTCATTCAACCAGACTTCAGTGCTCTTGTTCAAGCCAACACAGACTGGACTTTTCTCACTGAGTAAGAAAAACTGAACTGAACAAGATCAAAAGCACTGATTGCTTTCGTATAAAGTTAATCAATTGCTGGTCTTTAACATACATATTTAAGGTAAGCAACAAACTGAACATGACAAAAGAAGGAGTGGCTTGTCCCTCACAGGGACCCTTACTACTGAACAGACTGTTTATGTTGTTCCCTGATAAAAGACAAATGTTTCTTCTTCAGCATGATATTAAGCTGTTTCACATTAGAATAAAATAATCTAACATCTGAAAATGAATACAATATTTAATTGAATGACCAGTCATATAGAAGCAGTAAAAAAATAAAATACATCATTTTTTTCTTCCCTAGCGTATATTTTTGATTTATATACTGTTAACTTGCTGTTGCTTCAGAGTGCTTGTTATATTGTTCTGATAACAGTACTTTAAAATAAAAGCGTGCAATACACTAGTTTTTACTTCATTATTGAATTTGGCGCATAATGCGATTAATCGCAGAAAAATTATGCGATTAATCAGTTAAATGTTTTCAACTTTCCCAGCCCTAATATAAATATATACATATTTATTTGTGTATATATATATATATATATATATATATATAATCTTTTTAATTTGTATTATTTATATATTGATTTATTTATATTTATATATATAAAAATAAATATATATTGATTTATTTATATTTATTAGTGCTGTCATATTAGCGCGTTGATAACGGCGTTAACGCAAACCAATTTTAACGCCGTCAATTTTATTAACGCCGTTAACGCATTTTAATTATTATTTTTTTTTCTCGCGAGCACCACGCCGGATGTAGCTCAACCGGAAGCAAAACAATAGGCACGCCGTTTGGGCTTGGAAGCTAGGCTAACGTTATGGTTTGAATTGAATGAATGGTGAGCGCGATACGGCAAAATGAATGATAAGACGCTAATGAATGGAAAGATTACTTTCAAAAAGTTGTCAGATGGTTCCCTTGACAAGACCAAAGTGGTATGTGCCATTTGTCATTGTGAAGTGAGCTATCATCGTAGCCTATCCAGACTGAAACACCACTTGATGGCCAAGCACACAGCTGATGCTAACTCTGCGCCCCTCGTCATAGCCAGACAAGAATGGATGACTTCGGACAGAAACACATGGACACCACAACGAAGAACAAACATATTGCAGTCATAGCTAAATGGGTGGCTACTGCGTGTAGGCCTGTTAACGTTGTGGAGGACGAGGGTCTAGCTGATATAATACGCATCGCATCCAACGACAGTAGGGTGACCAGATTTGAGTTTGTGAAAAAGAGGACACTTCGTTCCGGGGGGGGGGGGGGGGGGGGGGGGGGGGGGGGTAGCAGTAGTGTGTAGCATGCCGTGAACTTACATTTACGTTGAGATCGGTCGACCAATGACAGTTCTCTCTACAGTCAGAGCTTGCGCAAGAAGGTGGACCGTGAGGGAGATACCATTTCCAAAACTTGTAAGGGGGTAATAACTATTTTCCCCGACGTACCATTTCCAAAACTTGTAAGGGGGTAATAACTATTTTCCCCGACGTAGCAAAATCCCGGACGTTTTTGGAATCCCTGCCGGACGTTTTTTTTAGGTCTCGAAAAGAGGACATGTCCGGGAAAAAGAGGACGTCTGGTCACCCTAAACGACAGGACCTACGAACTGCCTTCGAGAGCCTGACTGCTATGTTCACAGCTCTCTCTCTCTCTCTCTCTCTCTCTCTCTCTCTCTCTCTCTCTCTCTCAAGCTCTTGTTTACCTGAAATGTGCACTTTATAATTTTATTTTGTACCGCCCTGTTTGGCAGTTGTTTTTCAATAAAATAAAACATTACATTTACATTACATGTCATTTAGCTGACGCTTTTATCCAAAGCGACTTACAATAGTGCATTCAATCATGAGTACAAACTCAGAACAACAAGAATCAATAATCAATAATCAATAATCACTAAAGTACAGTTTCTTCAATAGAATTAAATTACAAAAATTACAGAAAATTACAAAAGTGCTATCAATAAGAGACATCAAAGTGCTACTAGAGTGCTAGTACAGTGCTACCTTCCTTATTCAAGGTGTAGTCGAAAGAGATGCGTTTTTAGTTTTCGACGGAAGATGTAGAGACTTTCTGCTGTCCTGATGTCAATGGGGAGCTCATTCCACCATTGAGGAGCCAGGACAGCAAACAGTCGTGACTTTGTTGAGTGTTTAGCTCGTAGTGACGGAGCTACAAGTCGATTAGCAGAAGCCGAGCGGAGTGCCCGAGCTGGGGTGTACGGTGTTACCATGTCCTGAATATAGATAGGACCCGATCTGTTCGTGGCACGGTACGCAAGTACCAATGTTTTGAAGCGGATGCGGGCGGCCACCGGTAGCCAGTGGAGTGTGCGGAGGAGTGGAGTAGTGTGGGTGAATTTCGGGAGGTTGAAGACCAGTCTAGCTGCTGCATTCTGGATGAGCTGTAAAGGTCGAATGGCGTTAGCGGGTAGACCTGCCAGGAGGGAGTTACAGTAGTCAAGTCGTGAGATGATCAGAGCCTGGACCAGAACCTGTGTCGCCTTCTGGGTGAGAAGGGGACGTATTCTCCTGATGTTGTACAGCATGTACCTACAGGAACGCGTTGTTGCGGTAATGTTGGCAGTCAGGGAGAGTTGACTGTCAAGTGTCACACCGAGGTTCCTGGCAGTCGGGGTCGGGGGTCAACACTGAGTTGTTGAAGGTAATAGTCAGGTCGTGAGTGGGAGAGCCCTTTCCTGGAAGGAAAAGTAGTTCCGTCTTGTCAGGGTTGATTTTCAGGTGGTGCGCGGACATCCACTGAGAGATGTCAGTCAGACAGGCAGAGATTCGTGCTGCTACCTGTGTTTCTGACTGGGGAAACGAGAGGATCAGTTGGGTGTCATCAGCGTAGCTATGGTAGGAAAAGCCATGGGCGCGAATGACAGAGCCGAGAGAGTTGGTATACAGAGAAAAGAGAAGAGGACCCAGGACGGAGCCTTGAGGGACCCCAGTAGTGAGAGGACAAGGCTCAGACACAGATCCTCTCCAGGTTACCCGGTAGGTGCGGTCCTTGAGGTAGGATGAGAAGAGGGAGAGCACAGTGCCTGAGATACCCGGGGCCTGGAGGGAAGAAATGAGGATCAGGTGGTTCACTGTGTCAAAGGCGGCAGAAAGGTCTCGAACAGGGGTATTCAACTAAAATTCTGCGAGGTCCAGTTCGAGAGAATTTCCTCATGCAAAGGTCCGGAACATCATAATAATGTCAAATTTATGCTCTATGATCTTGTGCCATATGTATTGAAGTAGCCAACAGTTGTATTAACGTATGTATGTAGTCAACAACTGACTGACAAATTAAATAAAGAAAGTTCAATTGGATAACATCTAAACAATATTTATTATTACAGATTTCCAATTTAACTGGAATAATTATAAATATTACATACTCTAATAATACATACATCATCTTTTATTTCAAGTAAAATAAAGGCTGGATTTAAAACAGAAAGCTTTTGAAAAATGTGACTATATAAATTAAATGAATAAATGTAATTTATTATTTTAGAAAAAATAATTTAATAATTGTCATGCAGCTTCAAATTCGGTTTATTCAGGCGTCAAGTGATGTCAATCAAAAGAGCCAAGATACTATATTATTGTCATCTAAAAAGAGAAATGTGTGTTCAGAGACTTCACCTGGGTATTAAACCTCTTCACCTGGTTATTATACCACTTGTTTCAGCTCATTTCTCCTCTCTCTTAACCTCATTGTTGGTCAGTTAGTTCATGTGTTAGGGTTCTGATCATATTCATTCATGTGTTAGGGTTCTGATGATATTCATTCATGTGTTAGGGTTCTGATGATATTCATTCATGTGTTAGGGTTCTGATCATATTCATTCATGTGTTAGGGTTCTGATCATATTGGGCTCTTAGGTTTATTTTCTGTGCCTTAATTTCGGATGTGAGTCGGTCCGTTTGCTCTAAAGATGTGTGCTTTGTCTCGTGGTGGTGCTTCACATCACTGCTTTAAATATCGCTGAACATGAGACATGCTGCTCTTGAACTGGTTGTGGGAATAATAAACATATAACAGTCTGTCCATTCCTGGTTAAAGGCTCTGGTTAAGATGTCTACATTTATCTTTTTGGAAACACCAAGTGAAATAACTTCTTACTCACGACGGACTTTTTCCAACTACGGGTCTCTCTCCTCCCGTGTGTGAAGATCTCATTTGAGTCGAGGGCGGGGCTTAACGGAATACACACATATGCGATTGGTCGAGTAGGATCAAGTGAGAGGATTTACAAGGCGTGTGATTGGTTGGTGTGTTTCCTGGACCGAGAGGTCGCAAAGGCAGGAAAAGTTTCGCCGGTGAAATAGAAGCGAGCCATCAACAGTTAATAATTCGGTAATAATAATTGGTTTTCGGTCCAGGGTCTAGAAACAACGGCGTCTGGGTCCGGACCCGGACCGCGGTCCGCCTGTTAGTGACCCCTGGTCTAGAAGGATAAGGACAGAGGAGAGAGAGGCTGCTCTAGCAGTGTGGAGCTGCTCAGAGACAGCAAGGAGGGCAGTCTCTGTTGAGTGGCCTGCCTTGAAGCCAGACTGGTGAGGGTCCAGAAGGTTGTTCTGGTGGAGAAAGGAGGAGACTTGGTTAAAGATAGCTCGCTCCAGAGTTTTGGAAAGAAAGGGAAGGAGAGAGACCGGTCTGTAGTTGTTGACTTCCGACGGGTTGAGAGTGGGTTTCTTTAGGAGAGGGTTAACTCTTGCCTCCTTCAGAGAGTCAGGGAAACAGCCAGTTGAGAGGGAGGTGTTGATAAGCTGGGTGAGAAAGGGAAGAAGATCAGGAGCAATAGACTGGAAAATGTGAGATGGGATGGGGTCAAGGGGGCAGGTGGTTGGGCGGGCAGAGGTTACCAAGGTAAGAACTTGATTGGGAGTCAGGGGGGTGAAAGAGGAAAGCAGAGGGGAAGAAGATGAAGTTAATGGAGGTGAAGTTATGGAAGACGGATTGTTAAATGAGGAGCGTATGTCTTCTATCTTTTTTGTAAAGTAGTCAACAAAGTGGCTCGGTAGAAGGGTGGAGGGAGGAGGGGGACAGAGGGGTCAAGGAGGTTGGAGAAGATAGAGAAGAGTTTTTTGGGGTTAAAACATTTGCATAAAGCAAGCCAATCCACTTTTTCATGTTGATAAGAGCATTAAAATGAAGAAAAAAAAATTGCGATTAATCGCGAGTTAACTATGACATAAATGCGATTAATCGTGATTAAATATTTTAATCGTTTGACAGCATATCTATATATATTTATTCATATATATGTTGCGCACTTGGACACAGGAGATCCAGGCGTGCATGGTTTTTTAAGAATTTCTTTACTCAACAGGAGCAAAAGTACACAAACACACTGAAAAGTACAGAAACACACTGATCAGCTCCACACTACGTACTTCATGCTATTCTAGATCAATCAGAATCAAACGGTTTCTTATACATATATACAGATCATCTTATATTATCGCTAACAACTTCATTCACACTGGCGACATTCTACACATTCACACAACTGTCATTCTCACAGGCTACAGGTGGTTATTACGGTGTTTCCGGTCGCTAGCTAGCTAAGTGATTAATTCTATTCCAGACACGTCATGACATTCAACTTCCAAACTGACATACATTCATATTTGCCTTCCAAACAGTTATGCCCATGTGTCGCTACATTTATACCATTTAATCACTTTCACCCACCTGAAAAGTACAGAAACACACTGATCAGCTCCACACTACCTACTTCATGCTATTCTAGACCAATCTGAATAGCGCGAGCGCAGCTTTTTCCCTCGCTTTTCCCCAAAGGACCCCTGAGCTGACCCAGGTCGCCTGAACTTAAATCCTCGTAACCAACATTAACCTCTCACGTCATTCAAACCTCCCTTGCAGATAAACAAACCGATGCCAGGTGAACAAACAAAACAATTAACAATCAATAAAAATAATAAACAAATGAGAATATGGGGGGGGGGGGGGGGGTTCATGTCCAGTTCTTCTTACAGTGTCCAATGTTAATGTGGGCCCCACATATATATATATTTATATACATGTCTAGTTATTTATTTATATATCTATATATGTATTTATTTTTTATCACAATGCTCTTTGCAAATCTTCTGTAAGAATGAAGGATGGTGTGTTTGATGAAAACCTATAATCCCGATCTTGCGTTTTAAAAAAAAATTCCCCCCCCCAAAACAACAAAAACACACAAAGAATGTTGTTCTCAGGTAATCCTATGAGTTGTTTTATAAGGATACTTTGAACTTCGGGGCGACTGTGGCTCAGTGGTGAGCAGGTTCGTCCTTCAATCAGAGGATCGGCGGTTCGATCCCCGGCTCCGCTAGCCCATGTCGATGTGTCCTTGAGCAAGACACTTAACCCTCCCGTAGCTGCGCCTACGGTGTATGAATGTTAGATTGTCCTGATGTGGCACCTTGCATGGTAGCTCCTCTCATCAGTGGGTGAATGATTCCTATGTAAAGCGTCTTTGAGTATTCAGAAAAGTGCTGTATAAAAGTATATTAAAAGTTAAAAGTATTATTATTATTAACAGCTTCTTACTTGCATCAATAAATAGAATACTCATCTGATAATACTCATGTACATTTTTTTTCCTTTTTTTTTTCCTTCCTGAATAAGAAATCAGAAGTTCATGAATTAAAATAAATCTAACGAACAGACATTTTGTTTCTCTTCCTGCAGTTCTCTCCGTTCAGTCGGACCACGTTGGCGTCCTGCTCGTACGACTTCACCGTCAGGTCAGAAACGCTTCCATGACTTTCTTCTTCTGTCGTTGTATGGACCTCCATGTCTTTGGTCTGGATCACGAAGCACTTTGCTAACTCACAGGTCTTTGAAAACGAGCTGTTTATTCGCAGAAATTGCGACAGTTTCCATACTCATACTAAAACAGGTTTATTTCCTCAACCACAAGAGGTATTTGAATAATTCCGGTGCTATAATAAAGAAAACACTTGTGAGATTAGTTAGGATGTGTATAGTATAAGTGTTATTGGTTAAAGGTTGTGGATGATAGAACACAGATATCTCTTTAAAATGACGCAGCTGAAAGCTTTAAACTTCTACGATATCATAGCACAATATGTTAAGAGTCTCTCTGTAAAGTTTGACTTTGACAAAGTGAATTAGCAAATTTTTAGAGAGGTTTTAGTACAGACAGTTCAGGCGATTCTCCAAATGGAGCGTTCATGATTTGTGTTATATTTACATTTTCTCATGAAACACGCTATTTATTTCACTTTCATATCACTAATGGTGTTCAATACATCCACATACAGCAGTAACATACACTAAATAAATCAAAATAATGCTTTCGTGCTCTCAAATCATCATAAAGTATTTGCACATGTATCATCATTTTCTATAACTTCCATCATATCTTCGCTGTCCAAAGTCTGATTTGAGCCTGAGGGCCCCTCCTTTGAATGGTGATAGACTATGGGAGCGTTCTACAGCCTTTAACCACTTACAATCAAGTCTCAACATTTTGTGACGAGTAGGATTAGACATGCTGAGACTCAAACCAACCTAACTTGCTCACTGTAAGTCGAAATGCCTCCAGGAGAGTTCACGGACCTCCCCCGGAGGTTGGGGATCACGTAGAGACTAAAATGGCTTAAATGTGGATTGACCAATGGCCCCAGTTTTTCATCAAAATATAAACAATTTTTCTGTACGTTCGCTGGAAAACAATTGTTTGGCTGAATGACATTGTGCTAATACTTTGTCTGAGAAGAGATTGAAAGGTAGCGTTTGAATCCGTAGGTTGTGGGGATTACGCCGACGTTTGCCGTTAGCATATAGCATAATGCTAGGGGATATAGGAGATGAAAACGTGGCACAAATTTGGTCATTTCTGGACTAATTTGGTAATTCAAATCTTTATATTTGGTTTTGTTTGGCTTTTGTTTTTTGAGTTGTGTGTTTGGTGCATGTAGAAATAGATTACTTAGTCTTATAGCTCAGATTTTGCTGTTTAATATGGTATATGGCATCACTATATTTGTTCAATATATAATAGTCCAACGTCTGTCCAAAGACATGACACATGTACAGACTGCCCCATATGGGATGACTTGTGCGCGAAAGGTTTTAAATTAAGTAACGAACACATGTAAGCTTTAACACGCAGCATATACTTCTATACAACCAGAGGATTCACCCCCTGGTGGTCAATAGAGATAATGCAGCTTTAACACATGAAGCATATACTTCTTATACAACCAAAGGAGTCACCCCCTGGTGTTCAGGAGAGAGATTGCAGCTTTAACACCTGAAGCATAGACTTCTATACAGCCAGAGGATTCACCCCCTTGTGGTCAGTAGAGAGAATGCAGCTTTAACACACGAAGCATAGACTTCTATACATCAGAGAAGTCGCCCCCTGGTGGTCAGGAGAGAGGATGGAGGTTCCATCCTTGATACAATCAACATATTTGAGTGTTTGAAACCAACTTTTTTCTCGCGGTTAAGCAGCAGCAGAGGATGTGGTTTCCAGCATGGAGTCATGTTCCTGCTGACGCTCCTTTTCTTTCAATCAGCAGCCACTGTGGCTGAACGGTGTCACCCGAAAAGCGGTAATGAGGGAGGACACTGTGATGGCGTGCGATAAAGGGAACTGGGGTGTGAGATGAGCTGCAGAGGCTGAGTTAATAACATCTGTAATATCAAGCAAGGCTGCCTCTGTGTGTCTTATGAGAATGTACTGCTTCGTAATCCCTTCTCCTCTCACAGGGTTCATACGGTCATGGAAAACCTGGAAAAGTCATGGCATTTTAAAATGGTTATTTCCAGGCCTGGAAAAGTCCTTACATAAAATAAAATCCCAAAAGTTTTGGAAAAGTCATGGAAATGTGTTATATTATATGTTCATGACGTTCATTTACGCTGAGTTTGAAATAATTAATATGCTTTTAAAAGAAAGATGCTCAGAATATAAACAGGCATCCATACAGGCATCTATATAAATGTTTATTCTTTTAATCAAACTATTGTCTCTCATTCATTTGTGTCATTTAAGGTATACTGTAAGCTTTGGAATTCTCATTGTTAGTTTAAATACTAAATGTTCTCACTTTTTCATGTATACACCGAGATTTCACAAAATGTTTGGTCATGGAAATGTGGTGAAAAGTCATGGAAAAGTCATGGAACTCCATTGGTCAAAATATGTATGAACCTTGCTCTCAGCAGCTTCTGTAGCTTTAGATTTAAACACAAAGCCCGTTAAAGCAGCTCTTCCCCGGCCCGTGTGTCCACCAGAGGTCTGGTGATTGATAAACACATTTACAGGTGGGATCAGTGAGATTGAGTCGCGCTTCTCTCTGTATTTTTTTTCTTCATCTTTTTAAATTGAAAATCTTTGGCTCTCCGGGCAAAATAAGCAATCTAAAGACGTTCCCTCGGGCTCCGGGAAAATGTAATGAGCTGTTTTTCTCTATTTTATGGGCGATCCAGATGGATCAATCGATAAAGAAATGAATCGCAGCGTGTTGAAGTGCAGTCGGCTTCTGGGAGTCTTTTCCTGAGTGGTAATTTAGCATTTTAGCGTTTTCCTTTTACTGCTTCTCCTCGACATGTTAACACAAGGTTTGGGGTTTGTTGTGTTAGCGGTGATGCTGTCGGTGATTTAGTGTTTTGATATCAATATTATATCGAACATACGAGTTCCAGTACAGACAACACTCATGACAAAGGGACAAAGGGCAGTGACAAAGGGAAAGAGGGGAGGAGAGAGAGAGAGGAGAGGAAAAAAGAGAAAGAGGGGAAGCCTAAAGATAGATGTGGTGAGAGCTGGCTCTGTGCCAAACCTTGTGTTTTATTGATCCACGCTTTCATTGGCTCAAATACTAGATGCTGAGTACTGATTTCATCACACACACACACAGTGACACACACACAGTGACACACACACACACACACACGCATAATAATAATATTATAAATAATATTTATAATTATAAAAAGATTGCTGAGCATAAAATAAGCACTCAGAAATAATTCATTTACATTAATTCATTTTCTGAATGCAAAAAGCTGCTTTACAGCAACACGCTCAGTCTCACTTCTGTTAAACATGGACCACTACATGTCATGTGATTTATCATTAATAAACACACGCGGATCAACCCTCAAATTCCCGTACAGCTGAACTAAGTCTCAATCACGTCATGGGAGGCGTGTTTCCTCCTGGTTTTGTCGCTTTAAACAGTTTTAAGTAAAAACAAAACAAAAACGCAAAGAAAAACTTCTTGAGTTTAGTAAAACATCATGATTTGGCTTAAGATAAGTATATTTATTACATTATTTAATTAAGGTGCGGATGTAAATTAAAATAAGGGAACTTGGAGTCCTGTGTTTGTTTGAGTCGTCCAGCCACCCTTCCTAGTCTCTGTGGAATTATCATATATATATATATATATATATATATATATATCATTATTATAAACGTAATCTAATACAAAATACCTTCTACGGGAACGGCATTTTACGGAGAGTTCTCACCAATGTGTGAGGCTCTTTTAGCGCACTTTTTCTGCTCATTATGGTTCGCTCTCTTTCCAGCAGCTGCTTTTTACCAAACAACCTCTGATAACCTCGCTGTAGACGACTCAGACTATCGCTGGATAAACAGCGGAGACAAATATTATTGGTGGTGGAGACCAAACATGGAGCTAAAAGAGAGAGAACATTGCACACAAATAGAACTCAAAGGGAACGTTGTGTTCTCTGTCGGCTGTATGCGTGAACAGGAAACTCAATATAAAAAGTCCATTCATCGCCGCCCTCCGAAGCTGAATGACCTGTAACACCATTTTGTTTCTGATGAAACAATCTGGGTTTTTCAATCATTTTTCATGCATTATACTTCATAAACGCTGAGTATCTCTAATTGAATCTCCCGCTCTGTCTTCTGCTCATTAACTCCTCTGAGATAATCCCTTCATTACTGCAGCAATAGCACCGAGTCAGAGTGCTCACTTCACCCGATGTCAACTGATTACAACATTGCCAAGGGGGCGGAGCTACGAATGAGTCTGTGTGTGTGTGTGTGTGTGTGTGTGTGTGTGTGTGTGTGTGTGTTTTCCTTCGTAGCAACATCACATAGGTTTGTTTTGTGTTAAACAATCTAAACACGAAGACTATCAAGCTAATTATCACCATTTCTTAACTGGTGTCCAGTCTGAGAGTGTTGTGTGTTAGTGTGTGCGTGTTTGTGTGTGTTATTGTGTGTGTGTGTGTGTGTGTGTGTGTGTGTGTGTGTGTGTGTGAGTGAAACTATGTGCGTGTGTGTGTGTGTGTGTGTGTCCGTGTTAGTGTGTGTCTGTGTATTTGTGTGTGTGTGTGTCCATCTTTAAATAGCATCCATTCAAATATCATGACACAATTTCATTCAATCAACCAAAGAAGCCTAGAAGACATACAACATCTGAAAACATCCTCCTGCTCCTTGGATATTCTACCAACACATTTTTTTTTTAATATTTCACGCTGCATGACCACTGATCTTTTACAAATTGTAAACACATCCCTTATCTCAGGTGTCTTCCCACAAGCCCTACAAACTGCAGTTATTAAACCACTCCTAAAGAAGGCTAGTTTAGACCCCGAAATAATGAAAAACTATAGGCCAATATCAATCCTCCAATTTTTAAGTAAAATAATGGAAAAAGTGGTTTTTCAACAGCTGAACAACTTCTTGGCCGAAAATAACTGTTTTGATGTCTTCCATTATTATTATTATTATTATTATTCATTTAGCTGACGCTTTTATCCAAAGCGACTTACAATAAGTGTAATTCCACCATGAGTACAAACTCAGAACAACAAGAATCAAGAAAGTACAATTTCTTCATTAAAGTTAAACTACAAAGTGCTATCAGTAAGTGCCATCTAAGTGCTACTACGGTGCTACCTTCCCTATTCGAGGTGTAGTCGAAAAAGATGTGTTTTTAGTTTGCGACTGAAAATGTAGAGACTTCCTGATGTCAATGGGGAGCTCATTCCACCATTGAGGAGCCAGGACAGCAAACAGTCGTGACTTTGTAGAGTGTTTAGCTCGCAGTGACGGAGCTACAAGTCGATTGGCAGAAGCCAAGCGGAGCGAACGGGCTGGGGTGTACGGTTTTACCATGTCCTGGATGTAGATAGGACCCGATCTGTTTGTAGCACGGTACGCAAGTACCAATGTTTTGAAGCGGATGCGGGCGACCACCGGTAACCAGTGAAGGTCGCGGAGGAGTGGAGTAGTGTGGGTGAATTTCGGGAGGTTAAAGACCAGTCGAGCTGCTGCATTCTGGATGAGCTGCAGAGGTTGGATGGCACTAGCAGGTAGACCTGCCAGGAGGGAGTTACAGTAGTCAAGGTGCGAGATGATCAGAGCCTGGACGAGAACCTGTGCCGCCTTCTGGGTGAGAAGGGGACGTATTCTCCTGATGTTGTACAGCATTAACCTACAGGAACGTGTTGTTGCGGTGATGTTGGCAGTCAGGGAGAGTTGACTGTCAAGTGTAACACCAAGATTCCTGGCAGTCGGGGTCGGTGCCAACAGTGAGTTGTTGAAGGTAATAGTGAGGTCGTGGGTGGGAGAGCCTTTTCCTGGAAGGAAAAGTAGTTCAGTTTTGTTAGGGTTAATTTTCAGGTGGTGTGCGGACATCCACTGAGAGACGTCAGTCAGACAGGCAGACATTCGTGCTGCTACCTGTGTTTCCGACTGGGGAAACGAGAGGATCAGTTGGGTGTCATCAGCATAGCTATGGTAGGAAAAGCCATGCGAGTGGATGACAGAGCCGAGAGAGTTGGTGTACAGAGAGAAGAGGAGAGGACCAAGTACGGAGCCTTGTGGGACCCCAGTAGTGAGAGGACAAGGTTCAGACACAGATCCTCTCCAAGTTACCCGGTCGGTGCGGTCATTGAGGTAGGATGAGTTGAGGGAGAGTGCAGTGCCTGTGATACCAAGGTCCTGGAGGGAGGAGGTAAGGATCTGGTGGTTCACTGTGTCAAAGGCAGCAGAAGGGTCTAGAAGGATAAGGACAGAGGAGAGAGAGGCTGCTCTAGCAGTGTGAAGCTTCTCAGAGACAGCAAGGAGGGCAGTCTCTGTTGAGTGGCCTGCCTTGAATCCATACTGGTGAGGCACTTCCAGTCCGGCTTTCGTCAGCACCACAGTACTGAAACTGCTCTTGTTAAGGGTTTCAACGACATCCACTTAAACACAGACAGTGGCAGAACTTCAGTCTTAGTATTACTGGATCTCAGTGCTGCATTCGACACAGTCGATCATGACATACTACTAGACAGACTGAAAGACTTTCAGAAATCTAGGTGTAGTTATGGATTCAGACCTCAACCTGAACAGCCATATCAAGACAATTACAAAATCAGCCTACTATCACCTGAAGAATATATCAAGGGTTAGAGGACTTATGTCTCAACAGGATTTGGAGAAACTTGTCCATGCATTTATCTTCAGTAGACTTGACTACTGTAACGGTGTGTTCACAGGCCTCTGTAAAAAGTCCATCAGAAAGCTGCAGCTGATTCAGAACGCTGCAGCTCGAGTCCTCACTAAGACCAGGAAAGTGGATCACTGTTCTGAGGTCTTTGCACTGGCTTCCTGTCAAACAAAGACTTGACTTTAAAATCCTGCTGCTGGTTTATAAAGCACTGAATGGTTTAGGGCCTAAGTATGTTTGTGATCTGCTGCTACCTTATGAACCATCCCGACCCCTCAGGTCGTCTGGGACTGGTCTACTTTCTGTTCCAAGAGTCAGAACTAAACACGGAGAAGTGTTCAGCTTTTCTGCTCCACACGTCTGGAACAAGGTTCCTGAAAGCTGCAGGTCTGCTGACCCTCAGCTCCTTTAAATCCAGATTGAAGACTTTTCTGTTTGCTGTTGCCTTTAATTGATCCAGATTCAATTTCTGCATCTCACTACTACATTTTATTTCTTAAACTGCACTGCAACTTTTATTCAATTTTTATTTTTTATTTAGCTTTTTGACTGTTTTAATGTTTTCTTAACTGTTTTAAATCTTGTTTTCTCTGCATTATGTTTTGATGCTTTTAATGGTTTTATGTGAATCACTTTGAATCGCCTTGTTGAAATGTGCTATACAAATAAACTTGCTGTGTGTGTGTGTGTGTGTGTGTGTGTGTGTGTGTGTGTGTGTGTGTGTGTGTGTGTGTGTAAACCCTCTCAGCATCGGCCCTGACTGACTGCACGAGGCTCTAATCAGCTCATTAACAGGAGACATCGTTGGCCATCAGCAGCTTCTCTTTTGTCTGAATGTGATTATGAAAACTCTTATTAAAGAAATCTAGATTCTGTATTTTAATATTTTGAGCAACTCATATTTAGGATTTCCTGCCTGCGCCAACGTCACAAACGCAATACATCAATAAACAATAAATGAATACAACGTTGGAGATTTATGGGAATAAGGTTATTCTTTTCCTCCACTCTCATATCTGCAGATATTAATCTACAGCTAACTTGGCTTATCACAAACACTGGAAACAGAGGGAAACAGCTAGCCTCAGTCCACACAAAGCAAAGTGTAAACAACTATATTTACTACGTAAGTAGTAAATTATGTTTTCACACTTAGTTTTTCGTACAGATTCAACAAGACGGTAATAACTGAATGAGTGAGCTTGAGAGGAGCTGGAAGGTGGACTTTGTTATAGTTGGACAGAGCCAGTCGAGCTATTTCCAGTCTTTACAGCAAGCTAAGCTAAGTTATGCTAAGCTAACCGTCTCCTGGCTGGAGCTTCATATTTACTGTAGACACGAGAGTGGGAATCAATCTTCTCATCCAACGCTTTGCAAGAAAGCGAATGATCGAGTTGTGGGGCTTTTTGTTCACTGCAAACTTCAGATATTTGACGTTTATTATTTTGATCGGCATCTCACAAAACGTATCACGAGACGAGACAAGTTAAAATATAAGTAATATCTGGCACAAGAGTAAGTAAACAACAAGCGTTTGTAACGTGTTTCTGTTCAGATACAAGGACCTGCTGCACAGTTTCCTATTAAAACACGATGGAAGCTTTAAATCTCAACTTTGAGCGCCCTCACATCCACCTGTTGGTGCATTCAGCTCCACACACACACACACACACACACACACACACACACACACACACACACACACACACACACACACACACACACACACACACACACACACACACACACACACCTGCCTCCCTGTGTTGATCAGGTCCACCTGCACACACAAAGAACAACAAGACGTGAATGCAGCATCAGTCATGTGCAAATACGTCTGAGCACACACTCGGTTACGTTAATCGTTTTTCATATGCCGCCCTCATATATATATGAAAATATTACACCTGCTGAGGGATGTAATACGTAGATATCCCATTAAATCATTCCTCATGTTCTCCCCGTAAGCAACTTTCACATAAAAGACAATGACATCCAATAATAGTTTGTAACACTGGAGGACTTGATGTGTTGTCATTCCTTTGATTGTTTTAATCAATAATAGGTAATAATTGTCCTGTGTGATGGAAAATCTACTTTTCATTTTCAGCCTCGAACTCTTGTTGCTTCATTTTGTGGAAGATTAATATGTTAAATGCCACTCGTATATATATCTAAGTGCTTTATCACAGTAAAGCGTTCATCTTTAGGGTCTTCCTTCCAGTCAGGATCAGTATTGAGGTATTCAGTCCAGTCAGGATCAGTATTGAGGTCTTCACGAGGTCGCGTGGTCCTCTTCTAGCGGTGTTGTTCGTCTCCTGTTTGCTTTAAATAACACGTTCTCTGCCATGTGTTTGTGTGAACGATCATTTCCTGTCTGAGTTCTGAGTCAATGAGCTCACGGAGGAACGGATCGCTCTCTTTACTTTTCTCTTTGTCCTCCATCACTTCTCTTGTCTTTCTTTGTCCCCTCCCTCTCTCCCTCTCGCTCCCTCTCTCTCCCCGCTGTGAGTTAATGACTTTCGTAGTAACGGTGAGACGCACACACGCACACACGCACACACGCACACACACACACACACACACACACACACACACACACACACACACACACACACACACACACACACACACACACACACACACACACACACACAAGGCTGACTTGAAACACAATGGAAGCTAAATAATTACTCGCCGTGGAGACGGAGGACAAAAGACAGCGTGAGTCTTGTGTGTTTGTCTAACTGGTCTCGAACACACGGACGCCACCTGAAACAGATCCCACGCCTCCTGGCAGCTCACGTAACTACTGGAACTACTTCATGTCCCAATCCCAGTCCTAGTCCTTCCATACCGAGTATCTGTCAATACTGATGTGATATTTGTGACACTTTATTCTTCACGAGCTACACACATGGAAAGGTCCTCGTTCAAAACCACGAAGCAGATCTGTTTAAGTTATTGAAACGAAATGAACGTTTTACCGGGGAAGAGCCCACTCCTGAAACTGATGTGATGTCACAAAAGCCCATTCTCACTCCCAACTCGCCAAAGACGCTTAGTGAGGACACGTTGGCGTCAGTTAGGGTTAGGAAAAGTACTCGGTTAGGTTAGGAAAAGTACTCGGTTTTAGGAAAAGTGGCCGGTTAGGAAAAGTACTCTGTTTTAGGAAAAGTACTCGGTTAGGTTAGGAAAAGTACTTAGTTTGAATTAAAATAAGCAGGTTTCTTACACTCCTCCGTGAATCGCCACCTTAACGTGTTGGAGGAGTTTGAGTGGCTCAGTGATCCTGGGAGCTATGTTGTCTGGGGCGTCAGCCCCTGGTAGGGTCTCCCAAGGCAAACAGGTCTCGGGGGAGAGCCCAGACTAAGAGCGGTTCAAAAAACCCTGATGATTTACGGCCCACGGATTGAAGCAACCTCGCCCGGACAAGGGAAACCGGGGCACCCTCCTGGAGCCAGACCCAGGAGGGGAGCTCGTCGGCGAGTGTCTGGTGGCCGGGCTTTCGCCCATGGGGCCCTGTCGGGTTCAGCCCGAAAAAAGATCTTGGACCAGCAACCCTGTGGACTCACCACCCACAGGGGGAAGCATCGGGGTCGGGTGCTACGCAGACCGGGTGGCGGGCCAGGCAGGAGACCTGGGCGAGCCGATCGCCGGCGGCATAGACTAGCTCTAGGGATGTGGAACGTCACCTCGCTAGCGGGGAAAGAGCCGGAGCTGGTGCAGGAGGTGGAGCGGTACCAGCTAGATATAGTTGGGCTCACCTCCACGCACAGCACGGGCTCTGGAACCAAGCTCCTGGAGAAGGGTTGGACTTTGTCCTTTTCTGGAGTTGCCCAGGGTGAGAGGCGCCGGGCGGGAGTGGGGATACTCACGAGCCCCCGGCTGAGCGCTGCTATGTTGGAGTTTTCCCCGGAGAACGAGAGGGTTGCCTCCCTGCGCCTACGGGTTGCGGGGAGTAAGGCTCTGACTGACTGTTGTCTGTGCTTATGCACCGAACAGCATTTCAGAGTATCCGGCCTTCTTGGAGTCGGTGGGAGGGGTCCTAGAAAGGGTGCCACCCGCCGACTCCATAGTTCTCCTGGGGGACTTCAACGCTCACGTGGGTAATGATAGAGAAACCTGGCGGGGCGTGATTGGGAGGAACGGCTTGCCTGATCTGAACCTGAACGGTGTTTTGTTGTTGGACTTCTGTGCTAGCCACGGTTTGTCCATAATGAACACCATGTTCGAGCATAAGGCGGCTCATACGTGTACTTGGTACCAGAGCACCTTAGGCCGGAGATCAATGATCGACTTTGTAATCGTATCATCTGATCTGCGGCCGTATGTCTTGGACACTCGGGTGAAGAGAGGAGCAGAGCTGTCAACTGATCACCACCTGGTGGTGAGTTGGATCAGATGGCGGGGGAGTCGGCTAGAAAGACCTGGGAACGTCTGGCAGAGGATCCTGTCCGGGAGGTCTTCAACTCTCACCTCCGGAAGAGCTTCTCACACATCCCGAGGGAGGCTGGGGACATGGAATCCGAGTGGACCATGTTCAAAGCCTCTATTGTGGATGCGGCCGCTAGGAGCTGTGGTCAGAAGGTCATCGGTGCCTGTCGTGGCGGCAACCCGAGAACCCGGTGGTGGACACCGGGGGTGAGGGAAGCCGTCAAGCTGAAGAAGGAGGCCTTTCGGGCCTGGTTGGCCCAGGGGTCTCCTGAAGCAGCTGACGGGTACCGGCAGGCCAGAAGGGCTGCAGCTGTGGTTGTCGCGGATGCTAAAACTCGGGCATGGGAGGAGTTCGGGGAGGCCATGGAGAAGGACTTTCAGTTGGCCTCAAGGAGGTTCTGGCAAACCATTTGGCGGCTCAGGAAGGGAAAGCAGGGAACTGCTGACCCGGACTGTGGATATCGTCGGGCGGTGGAAAGAGCACTTTGAGGAACTCCTAAACCCCGGCCAACATGTCCCCTGGAGAGGGGGCAGCACCTGAAGTCCTTGGGGTGGTTGCACCCATATCCCTGGCAGAGGTCACTAAGGTAGTCAAAAAGCTCCTTGGTGGCAAGGCGCCGGGGGTGGATGAGATCCGCCCTGAGATGCTAAAGGCGCTAGACATTGTTGGGCTGTCTTGGCTGACACGCCTTTGCAGTGTCGCATGGGGGTCGGGAACAGTGCCCATGGACTGGCAGACCGGGGTGGTGGTTCCCATCTTCAAGAAGTGGGACCGGAGAGTGTGCTCGAACTATCGTGGTATCACACTGCTCCGCCTACCGGGAAAAGCTTATACCAGGGTGCTGGAAAGGAGGCTCCGACCGCTTGTCGAACCTCAGATTCAAGATGAACAGTGTGGATTCCGTCCCGGCCGTGGAACAGTGGATCAGCTCTTCACCCTCGCAAGACTACTGGAGGGGTCCTGGGAGTTCGCCCAACCAGTCTACATGTGCTTTGTAGACTTTAAGAAGGCTTTCGACCGGGTCCCTCTGGGGGTTCTGTGGGGGGTGCTGCGGGAGTATGGGGTGCCGGACCCGTTGGCACGGGCCATCCGGTCTCTGTACGCCTGCAGTAGGAGCTGTGTTCGTATCCTCGGTAGTAAGTCAGACACGTTCCCGGTGGGTGTTGGTCTCCGCCAGGGCTGCCCTTTATCACCGGTCCTGTTCGTGACTTTCATGGACAGGATATCTAGGCGCAGCCAGGGACCGGAGAAGATCCGGTTCGGGAGTCTCGGAATCGCATCTCTTCTGTTTGCAGATGATGTGGTCCTGTTTGCCTCCTCGTACCGTGACCTCCAGCATTCACTGGGGCGTTTTGCAGCCAAGTGTGAAGCGGCAGGGATGAGAGTTAGCACCTCCAAATCTGAGGCCATGGTGCTCTGCCGGAAACAAGCGAAGGAGTTCAAGTACCTCGGGGTCTTGTTCACGAGTGAGGGTAAGGTGGAGCGTGAGATCGATATGCGGATCGGTGCGGCTGCAGCAGTAAAACAGGCGCCGTACCGGTCCGTCTTAGTGAAGATTTACTGGTCGGTCTACGTTCCAACCCTCACCTATGGTCACGAACTCTGGGTCGTGACCGAAAGAACGAGGTCTCGGATACAAGCGGCCGAAATGAGCTTCCTCCGTAGGGTGGCCGGGCTCAGCCTTAGAGATAGGGTAAGGAGCTCAGACATCAGGAGGGAGCTTGGAGTCGAGTCGCTGCTCCTTCGTGTCGAAAGGAGTCAGCTGAGGTGGTTCGGGCATCTAGTCAGGATGCCTCCTGGACACCTCCCATTAGAGGTTTTCCAGGCACGTCCAACTGGTAGGAGACCCCGGGGAAGACCAAGGACACGCTGGAGGGATTATATCTCCCGGCTGGCCTTGGAACGCCTCGGGATCCCCCAGGATGAGCTGGAAAGTGTTGCGGGTGAGAGGGAAGCCTGGGTCGGTCTGCTGAACCTGCTGCCACCGCGACCCGACCCCGGATAAGCGGCCGAAAATGGATGGATGGATGGAGGTTTCTTACAAACCTAAGTTAAGTTTGTTACATTACATAACTTTAAATCAGCGGATGTTGACTTTTGGTTGTAAACAGGACCTGAACAGCAGTCTCCTGGGTGAAAGTCGTGTGAAACTACTGACGTATTTCTACTTCGTTACTATACACCACTGCTACTGACGCTACTTCTACTGACTACTACTACTGACTCTACTACTACTGCCTCTACTACTACTACTGACTCTACTTCTACTGCCTCTACTACTACTGACTCTACTACTACTGACGCTACTTCTACTGACTCTACTACTACTAACTCTACTTCTACTGCCTCTACTTCTACTGCCTCTACTACTACTGACGCTACTTCTACTGACTCTACTACTACTAACTCTACTTCTACTGCCTCTACTTCTACTGACTCTACTACTACTGACTCTACTTCTACTAACTTCTACTACTACTGCCTCTACAGGAGTCTGAGGATCAAAATTGTTGTCGTTCTCAATAAAGTTTTGCAAATAAACTGACAGAAACTTTCTCTTATCTTTGGTGGTAAAAATTAAAAAAAAGTGCTTCTTCTGCTGCTTTGCTTCACAATGTTCAGATTAAAAACCTCAGTACAGTCTGTAGTAAATCATTGTTGTTGCTCTTTTTATGACGACAATCAAAGCTATAGTGGCTCTTAGCTGCATGATGATTACTCCTGATCTTAATGCACTGAATGGGAGCGCCGGGACAGAAATGCATTAATTCCACTCCAGATTATTTTTATTGCTGCTGCACTTGACTACGTTGCTGACGTATTGCTCCGCACTACGGGTGATGCATGTGTTGGACCTTCACTCGCTGCATGAATGAGTGAGCCCATTTATGTGGTGATGCACAGATATGCTGTACATAGAATAGAGATGTAAGTAAATACACATTTTCATGGTTACGCTGTGGCCTTTTTTCTCTTCAAGCTGCATTTAAGTTGTCTACACGATAGTCACAAACACACTGGCATCTCTGTGAT
>JBAMJR010000189.1:5970000-6125000 GCA_038501785.1 Myoxocephalus aenaeus
AGTTTGAACTTGAGATAGTAGGCCAACAAGAAAAAACTAGTTAGAAATATTCCCTTTTATAGTCGATTAAAAAGTAAAAAGTGCATCTTAAGGACACAAGGTAATACATAATATATATAATAATACAACATGCATAACAATTCAGTAACTTCAGCCTTTTTTAAACAGACTCGACAGCTTTCATGCAAAAACATGAAATAAAAAAGTCAAACTACTGAGAAGCAGTTTCAAATTTCTATAATCTGCCCTACATATAATAAATTTTCCCAACATCTGCCCTAATGCATTCTGCCCTGTTGCATTTAGTGATAAATATCAAGTGTGCTATTTAACAATTGAACAAATGTGTCCTCTTGAGGAGCAGCTTTTATACACAAACTCTAAATAAATTAAACAAAAAGTGCTATTAAAAAAAGATTCAAGTATACAACATTAACTTTTTTTCTGATTATCTTATCAGTAGGTGAATACTGAAAAACATGAAGCAGCACTCACTTACAGTAAACTCACTGTAGGAAAGCGTGGTGTGAACGCAGCATAAAGGACTGTGAAAAGACGGCACTCCCGTTCAAAATTTTAAAATCCCCTTAAAAATAAAAGCACTTTTTTGCCCAGGCATGGACCTGCGACCCACTGAAAACTCTTCTGTGTCATGGCCCACCAGTTGAGAACCACTGCTAAGTTCTTTACTAAATAAATCACTTTACTAAATAAATCACTGCAGCTTCTGTCCTCAAGAAACACGCGACACGTGAAGCTGTCCGTGGTGCTGAAGCTGCCGTTCTAGTAGTCCGGTGATATTCAATATTGTCCCATGAACAGACCAAAAAGTGCTCCATTTAATGCTCCATTAAAACCTCATCACTGAGCCATCAAACACTGTCATGGACGTGAATCAATCCGCCGCTGAAAATAGTCCCCAACAAATGGAACTTTTTATTTGTGTTTATAAAGAGTTACGTCTTCAGTATTGGGCTCAACAATGTAAAAGGTATTGAGTGACGGACGAACACGTTGTTGGTTTTGGTCTTTTCATGGGATTTGTTGACAAAAACAGAAATATGGAACAGACTTGCTTTAGTTTTGATTTATTTCTTCAACGTGCACCTTTTATCAAACTACGCTGTTTCCCGCTACGTTGTTTCCCGCTACGTTGTATTTCGTTACGTTGTTTTCCGCTACGTTGTTTTCCGCTACATTGTTTTCCGCCTCTGAAAATAATCCCAACATATGGAACTTTTTCTTTGTGTTCATAAAGAGTTACGTCTGCAGTATTGGGCTCAACAATGTAAAAGGTATTGAGAGACGGACGAACACGTTGTTGGTTTTGGTCTTTTCATGGAATTTGTTGATAGACTTTGGCTTTGGCTTTATTTCTTCAACGTGCACCTTTTTATCAAGCGTTTTCACACAGAACTAAAAATAGCTCGCTGGAAAATCCGAGTCGGGACTTTTCCAGGGCATACATAGATAACGACGAGGTGGAAGTGCTTACGTGATAACGCCTCACAAGCCGGGGGTCGAACACACAGCGTCACAGTAAACAGTCAAACAGCTTCACCACCGAGTTCCTTTTTTCCATCCGACGGCACGCTCGTGTTCAAGTCTCCAGCAGAGACTCAGTAATGAGCTGCATTGTCCTCGCTGTCAGTGTTTGACTGTGTGTGTGCGTGTGTGCTGTGTGCGTGTGTGTGTGTGTGTGTGTGTGTGTGTGTGTGTGTGTGTGTGTGTGTGTGTGTGTGTGTGAGGCAGCAGCAGTAATGAGCTGTATTGTTAGTGATGCTGTTATCACACATGTCATTAGAGGAGCAGCCGGTAAAATGTTAAGAACTCCATCACCACCACTCTGTTTCTCTGCTTCTGCCTCAGCTCCCTCTCTCCTCTCTCCTCTATTTCTCTCCTTCTATCCCTCTCTCTTCTCTCCTTCTCTGTTTCTCTCGGGTTGACAAGCACTGGACTTTCCGCTGTCCGTGTCCTGTGTGAGACCATAAGTAAACGTTTGTTACGTCATGTTATGCTCCTTAGATAATTCCTGTTCTATAAGAACATAGTGAACGTTGTTCACGTTGTTTTCTGCTACATTATTTTCCACTACGTTGTTTTCCGCTGCGTTGTTTTCCGCTGCGTTGTTTTCCGCTGCGTTGTTTTCCGCTACGTTGTTAAATATAGTATGTTTTGCAGTACAAGTGTGCGCTTGTTTTTGTATTGGGTGTGCTACATATTTATATACAGATTTGTTAGCCAAACCGATCCCACATTATATTGAAATTTGTACACTGATTGTACTCCAGATCCACATCTGATCCTTATTCCTGTAAAGTCACAGTGCAGTAACTCTCCAGGTCGTGTGTGTGTGTGTGTGTGTGTGTGTGTGTGTGTGTGTGTGTGTGTGTGTGTGTGTGTGTGTGTGTGTGTGTGTGTGAGAAAACATAGTGAAGAGCAGTTGTTCTTATTCACACTAGTCCTCATCGCCTCGCTCTTCTAATCACTTCTTGCCTCTCTCTCTCTTTCTTTGGCTCTCTCCTCTCTCTCTCTCTCTCTCTCTCTTTCTCTTTGTCTCTCTCTCATGTCTCTCTCTCTCTCTCTCGCTCCCTCTCTCTCTCTCTCTGGTGTGGTCTCTGGTCTCATCCAGGTGTAGCCACACGTGTCTGATGGATCACCTTGCAGGCCACACACACACACACACACACACACACACACACACACACACACACACACACACACACACACACACACACATCGTATCACACACACAAACGTGTGTGTGATACGATGAGGTGATACATCATACAGGAATGCAGGATGACAACCATTCACCGGTCTGTAGGTTATTTTATAGAAGCAACAGTAATGTACACATTGCAGGTATATATACACACAAGAGTACATGTGTGTATCCATTTGGTACAGTATACTGCAGTGTGTGTGTACAGTCGTGGTATTTGTGGTTTCTACATTGAGTGTGATGTAAAAGATACGTGTGTTGTTATTATTTTCAATACTTTCTCACTTCCCTTCCAATCAACTAATAATTTTATTAAATTATCACACAAAAATAAGATTTTTTTCTTTGACTATTTGCTGCATTTCTCTGGTCTGTCGTTGTGAACTGGAACTCTTTGTTCTTTGTTCTTTGTTCTTCTTCACGTTAAACTCTGCAGCTCTATGCCTCCAACACCAAAGCTGTTCATGTGAGCTGTCACTCAAAGCCCCGTCGCCATGACATTTCACCAGCGATAACGACTGCATTGTTCCCCCAGTGGACAAGAGCTTATTACTATATAATTATTATTTTTCTCCTTATTTGAAGTTAAAAAAATAAAAAATACATACAAGAAGAAGAAGAAGAAGAAGAAGTTGAATATTAGCTAGACCAGACTTTGAACTTCCTCCTCCTTCTCCTCCTCCTCCTTCTCTTCCTCTCCCTCCTCCTCCTCCTCCTCCTCCTCCTCCTCCTCCTCATTACACTGTGTGTGTGTGTGTGTGTGTGTGTGTGTGTATATTGTGCCTGTGTGTGCCCGCCCTTCCATTACGCCGGCTGTTAAAGTTAATTAAAGAAGGACATTCCGCTCCTCAACGGCTGAGTCACGGAGCGACTCTGCTTACTCATGCCCTGACACACACACACACACACACACACACACACACACACACACACACACACACACACACACACACACACACACACACACACACACACCGTAATGATGATGATGTGTGTGCAGACTAAACATGACACCCTGAAGATGTTAATATCAGTGAGTCTGTCCAGTGGATGACAGGACATTGGTTCATAGTCATGTTCCCCTGAAGATGAATTGTAATAACTTTAAGTTACTTTTTTTGTCACGCCCCACTTTGGAGGAAGAAAAATGTTCATGCCCCACTGCCGATCTCCGTGAGATAGGCTTTTCTGCTGTTTATGTTTTGGCAAAACGCCGAGAATCGGTGAGTGGCCAAGCGTCTTGGCTGTCGCGCATGCGCAAGTGTAACCTGTTAACGGCGTAACGTAAACATTTCCATGAAAGTACAGGCATTTATTCATGTATTTATTAATGACGTTTTATATCCCTGTACTTTTTACTTTTGTACTAGGTGAAGTTCTCATGGGGAGAGTGGTCGTTCTGAAACCACAAGGTAGTCGGTTCGATCCCCAGTCTTCCCATAGTTTGATGTTGAAGTGTCCTTGAGCAAGACACTGAAGCCCCAATGCTTCACAGCAGCCCACTGCTCCTTAATTACTAAGGATGGTAACATGCAGAGAATAATTTCCCCACTGTGGGATTAATAAAGGATTATGAAATAAGAAAAAAGAAAAAAATCAACATTCCCCCCACGCCCAACAGTTTGAGAACCACTGTGTTAGCCTCTGAGGATGCATTCGGACTGCAGGCGAATCACGATTTATTTCTCCAATCAGATCTTTTAAGACGCTTTCCTCACTTTTCCTCACAAACGATCAGATCAAACTGGTCTGAATAACACGCTTGTCTCGTATTTATACATATATACATATACTATATATACATATATGTAAAAATACATACATTCCCAGATGGGAGGATGTTGAGTGATGAACAGCTTATTAAGCCCTCTGGGAGAAACCTTTAGTTGTTTGGTCAACCAGTCCAACATTCAGACAACCAGTCCAACCAGTTGTAAACACAGCTGGGAGACAGATGTTTATTTTTCTAATCTCTCAAAGACACTTCGGCAGCCTTTTGTTTTTCACACAGCTCATAGCGGTGTAACGGGGCTTTATGCATTCGTCACGTTAAAAGTATTTTACTTTGAAAAGCTCTGAACTGAGTGACGTCCTCATCAACCGCTGTGTTCTGCAGCCAGGACCGATGACGGAGAGGTGGTGTGTTTCAGGTGATAGCCACGTCCCTACATAGGCATGTCATTCAGAAGATAGCCACGTCCCCACAGAGGCATGTTATTCAGAAGATAGCCACGTCCCCACAGAGGCATGTTATTCAGATGATAGCCACGTCACACTTGATTATAGTGAGTCCGTTTCAATCGTCTCAGTTTAGAGCTTCAGACGGTTTTAATAGAAAGAAGGAATCAATTATCTTGGTTTTAATTGGTCTTGGCTTTTATTATTGTTGGTTTGTAATTGTGTTGCTTTATGAATAGCACTGCAACTAAGAATTGTTTGTTTTATAAAAATAGAGATGGAAAATAGAGAAAAATTTCGATCACAATGTCTTAAAATTGCTTGTTTGGTCTGAACGAACGTCCAAAACTTTTATTTTTGTATCGTTTTGAATTTTCTCAGACCAGAGGTTGTTTCTGATAAACACATGAAGAGACAAACCTTTATGATGTCTCTGTGTTCTGATGGTTGTTGGGTCCATTACGTCAGCAATTAGAGGTAAAAACATCGAAATTAAGCAAAAAGCTGGAAGGCCAAAAGGACTGAATGTTCTCTTCTGACAAATGTCGACATTAAAAAGGTGGTCCTCCGGTGAAAAGACCGGAGGACGTGAAATACACGGCAGAACATTATAATGCTACAAAAATTGTTGCAGTTGAGTGACTCGTAGTGTTTTATACAATAAACTTCGTCAAGTCCATCATCAGCTTTTTTTCACAAGAAAAACAATCAGGAGTCAAAGCATCTCTTTTCCCTTTTCTGTTGAGAAGATAAGTGAGACTGTTGTTAGCTTTGAGGCACTGCTTATAAATGCTTTGTAAAGCATAGATAGTCTTCACTTTAGATGATGTAACATAAAATACTTAACTAATACTTAACTAACGACTAGTAACTACCTGAATTAATCATGAATTGCAGTATTAAAACACGTTTATAAAGCACATGTTAACCATTGGTGCATCATCTATAAATCCTTAATAATTGGTTTGTAATATATTTTACTTAATTTAGAAATGGGGAATCCATCATTTATAAAGTATGAAAACCCAATTATGAAACGCATAATAGTCAAGCTTATTAATCAAGAATGAAACATTAGTGTATATATACACTTTTCCTCCTTCTACTCTTCTTCCTTCTCTTCCTCTTCTTCCTCCCCCTCTTCCTCCTAGTCCTCTTCCTCCTTCTCATCCTCTTCCTCCTCCTTCCCCTCCTCCCCCTCTTACTCCCCCTCTTCCTCCTCCTTCTCCTCCTCCTCCTTTTCCTCACAAACATATATATATATATATATATATATATATATATATATATATATATATATATATATATATATATTAGGGCTGGGCACGTTAACGCGTTAATTATTTGATCATGCGTTAACTCGGTTTTTTTTTTTTGCATTGGGAGGGGCTTATCACTGTTGCTGCACCTAGTTGCTAGGTCTTTAAGTTCAGACCTGGGCATCTTACGGCTCTCCCTGTCCGGCCCGCGTGAGGTCAATCAAAAAATAAAAATAAATAAATAAGATGCACGCCATGAATGCAATACAACGGCACTGTTTTACAGCGACCGGCTTGTTGCCAATAGACTGACGGGAAAGCACGTCTTATTCTGCAGTTTCTGTCCTCAGCGAGCAGCGGGTGCTGCAGTGAGCCGCTCCGCCTCACAGAGCATTAATCGCGCATGCGCAAAGCCACCGCTGAGATACCTGACACCTGTCTTTCACATCTCCACCTCATTCAACCAGACTTCAGTGCTCTTGTTCAAGCCAACACAGACTGGACTTTTCTCACTGAGTAAGAAAAACTGAACTGAACAAGATCAAAAGCACTGATTGCTTTTGTATAAAGTTAATCAATTGCTGGTCTTTAACATACATCTCTAAGGTAAGCAACAAACTGAACATGACAAAAGAAGGAGTGGCTTGTCCCTCACAGGGACCCTTACTACTGAACAGACTGTTTATGTTGTTCCCTGATAAAAGACAAATGTTTCTTCTTCAGCATGATATTAAGATGTTTTACATTAGAATAAAATAGTCTATAACATCTGAAAATAAATACAATATTTAATTGAATGACCAGTCAAATAGAAGCATAAAAAAAATAAAATACATATTTTTTCTTCCCTAGCATATATTTTTGATTTATATACTGTTGTTAACTTGCTGTTGCTCCAGAGTGCCTGTTATATTGTTCTGATAACATTACTTTAAAATAAAAGCGCGCAATACACTAGTTTTTACTTCATTATTGAATTTGGTGTGTGTGTGTGTGTGTGTGTGTGTGTGTGTGTGTGTGTGTGTTGCCTGCAGGTGGTGGACTGTTCCTGGGATGAGACGGTGAAGATCTACACACCTGCCTGTCTGTCTGTTGGATCACACAATACAGCAACATAGACACACACACACACACACACACACACACACACACACACACACACACACACACACACACACACACACACACACACACACACACACACACACACACACTCATGAGTACTTATGATTGAGGTTTGCTTCGTGAGGATAAAGTTATTTCTCCCACACACAGAAACACACTCGTATATATTCGCTTTTAATTTCGAATATTTTCTTTAATACTTCATTAATAATTATAATTTAGAGAACAGAGGAAATGACGGAGCTGCAATCAAAGTCAAACCTGTTTCTGTGGTTTTCTTCAGTGAGTCTCTGCAAGTCTTTAAAGAGTCGGTCGGACCTGAAACTCTTTTACCCACTAACATAACAATATAATATTAATAATCAGGATGACTTGCATGTTACGATGCTGTTGCATCACACATCAAAGGCCTTCTGCACTTCATGAGATGACGTTGCCTGGTCACGGAGTTGATTGATTCACTCAGCAGGTGATTATCGGTCGGTCCATTGATTGATTAATTTAACTTACGTTCGCGTTATGGTTATTAATTATTAATATCGCAGTAGCACACACAACAGAAACTCTTCTGAGTTTTTACAAGCAGGGAAAAGAAGAAAAAAAACAGTCTCTCATCATATTTTCGAATATTTATCATGTTTATTTGTTTACATTCATCACATCCAATAATATTCCCTTTGGGAGCCAAAGATGAAACCATAACTGCTGCCTACGTCTCTGTCCTGATGATAACCCTGAACTTTAACCCTAACCCTGAACTTTAACCCTGAACTTTAACCCTAATCCTGAACTTTAACCCTGAATTTTAACCCTAATCCTGAACTTTAACTATAACCCTGAACTTTAACCTTAATCCTGAATTTTAACCCTAACCCTGAACTTTAACCTTAATCCTGAACTTTAACCCTAATCTAAACCCTGAAATGAACGGCTGATTTTGCCTGGTCCCCAGATGAAGTTCCCCAGTGAAGAGTCCCCATAAAAAACAGACACACACACACACACAGGCTTTGGGGAACGTTCCACGAGATGTAAAACGATTAATAAATGTTATATTGCTTCATGAAGACTTTCCTGTGAACGGATGACGTAATGAGGATGTTTTACGATGTGATCATAACACATGTTATTATTATATTGGCATTGTCATTGTTATTATTATATTTTTATTGTTTTATGTTTAAAATGTCGACCGTGACTAATGTCAGCAGTGAGATGCCATCGAGATGATGTGTGAGACTTGCCTTCAATAAAGATGCAAATATCACATGAAGATGTCGATATTATCAACAGAAACACGACTAATTATTATTATTATTATTATTATTATTATTATTATACTTCACAGTCACAACATTTTCATTCAGATTTTTTTTTTGCAACAATATCAAAAACAAATATTTACTGAGCAGTAACCAAGAAATGACATGATATTATGGTACTTTATATATTGATGAGGATCTGATTGATGTGTATATTTTCTTCAATAGGAATTCAATCTGCAGCCAAAGAGCTGGAGGTGTTTCTATTATTGTGTCCTCCTCTAAGAGCCCAGCTTTGCAAAGAGCATCCTCTGGAATGTGGAGATGATGTGTGTGTGTGTCTCCCCCACTCGTCCTCCCAGCAGCCAATCACAGCGCTCCGTGGTGATGATGCCGGAAGGTTTCCTCTGCAGGGAAACACTGAAGACTGATCTCCTCTCCTCTCCTCCTCCCCCTCCTCCCTCTCCTCTCCTCCTCCCCCTCCTCTCCTCTTCTTCTCCATTTTGCATCCTCCAACTATTCTTCTCCACATTCCTCCTCTTCTCCAGCTCTTCTCCTCCTCCTCTTCCATATCTCTCTGCCTCCTGCTCTTCTACAGCTCTTCTCCTCTTCCATATCTCTCTTCCTCCTCTTCTATATCGTTCTTCCTCCTCCTCTTCTTCTCCAGCTCTTCTCCTCACCTTCCCTCTTTTATCAATTTTTTCCCCTCTTTGTTCCTTTTATCTGTTTCCTCCTCTTGTACTTTGTTTCTCCCTTTTTCATTTCTGCCCTTTTCTGTTTATTTCTCCTCCTTTCCTTTTCCTTCATCATTGTTTTCCTTTCTTTCCCTCTTTTTAATTACACCAGCTTCCCTCTCCTCTGTTTGTTTAGAAATTGAGAAAGAAATTATCCTTTATTAATCCCCTTGGGGAAATTCTTCTCTGCATTTGACCCATCCTTGGTTAAGGAGCAGTGGGCTGCCCTGTGAGGCGCCCGGGGAGCAGCTAGGGGTTCAGGGTCTTGCTCAGGGACACTTCGACATGTGAACTATGGGGGGATCGAACCGGCTACCTTGTGGTTGCAGGACGACCACAAGCAGCAACGGCGTCCTACTTCTTCTTCTTCTTCTTCTTCTTCTTCTTCTTCAGTTCACATCTTTTCATTTTTAAAGGAAAGAAGTTTAGAGTTCTCAGTTCTTAGTATCTATCACTTATGTAGACGACGTTCTCTCCTCTCATTATTCCTTCTGTGTCGATAATTATAATTTTTTTTAACCATTTTTTACTATTACTCATATACATGTGTGCTATACATTAACTCATATTATTATGTGCTAAACATTCATTCATATTAATATGTGCTACTAACACATTAATTATGATCTACATTAGCTACAGTTTGAGCAGTAATGATGTGTTTATTTGTGTGTTTTCAGTTCGGGGTCTAACTCCTCGGTCGCCGTCTTAATCTCCTCATGTTTGAAAGAAGAAAAAAGAAAAGCGCCTCCGTCCTTGCCGGAGTCTCGGCGTGTTAATTGGAAGCAAACGGTCGGATCTTCATCCCTTGTGGGACCGGGAACTGATTTTATGATGAAATATTTCAATTAAAACACTGAACAAGTCATTTCCACGCCTGTTATGAGCGATGGAGATGTCATGTTTCTGAGGAAAAGGAGGAGGAAGAGGGGAAGGAGGAGGAAGAGGATGAGAAGGAGGAAGAGGGGGAGGAAGAAGAGAAGGAAGAAGAGGAGGGGGAGGAAGAGGAGGAGGAGGAGAGCTGGAAAAGAAGAGCAGGAGCGCTGGAGAGGAAGAGAGAGATATAGAAGAGGAGGAAGAGGGAGAAGAAGAGGAGGAGCAGGAGAAAGGAAAAGGAGGAGGGAGACTAAGAGAGAGAGGAGGAGGGAAAGGAATAGGGCAAACAGGAGGAGGAGGAGGAGCAGCAAGAGGAGGTTAGTGGAGGAGGAAGAGTTGCTCAGGAAATTATATATATAGTATAATGAATGAAATAAAATGAAACACACTCAAGGTAACAGACAAATATTACCAAATATATTATTATTACATTTTATTTTATTTATTTTATTCGTCGCTGGAAAGAAAATGGTCCGAAATTATTCACTGAAGTTTTTTATTTAGTTTAAAGCATTTGATTCATTGAGGGAAACATTATTTCCCTCAAGAAACTTTCCTTTTGCTGGTTTTCTGTTTCACTTGAACTTAATGTTCTACTGATGATTTAATCTGCTATCTTAATTAATATTAATAATTAATCTCATCACATTAATCCTTTTATCCGTCACGCCAATAAAACAGATTTAAAATTAAAGATTTCTAGAAGAGAGAGAGAGAGAGAGAGTGAGAGTGAAATGGATAGTAAGAGAGAGCGAGAGAAAGAGTGAAAGAGATAGTGAGCAGTGGCGGCTGGTGGATTTTTTTGGGTAGGGCTAGCCAATCAATTTCAGCAAACATCCTAGTATGAATCAATGCAAAAAAAAGATATCAAAAACGCATTACTACTTTGCAGTTTTTATCATTTATATAATTTATTCCAACACTGACATAATCATTTCAATTCAATTCAGTTTATTTTATATAGCCCAACATCACAAATACAAGTTTGCCTCAGAGGGCTTTACAATCTGTACACATAACATCCCTGTCCCGGGACCTCACATCGGATCAGGAAAAACTCCCCTAAAAAGATAGTAAAAACCCTTTCACAGGGAAAAAAGGGAAGAAACCTGAGGGAGAGCAACAGAGGATGATCCCTCTCCCCGGATGGACAGAAGCAATAGATGTCATGTGGCCAGAATGAATAGTGTAGTTACAGCACATTCAATGAATATGACAGAAATTATTCATATGAGTAGTAGGCATGGTCCATGATCCAGATAATCCACGATCCATGAAGGACATCTTATTCATACAATTCAGTATATATATATATATATATATATATATATATATATATATATATATATATATATATATATATATATATCATATAATAATCAGTGGCGGCTGGTGACATTTTTTGGGGGGGGGGCGCAGTTGGGCGGCGCGGTTTAAATAGCACTCCACAATGAGAAGAAAAGAGGTTTTGAGTAGAATATTCTAAAAAACAAAGCTTTATTTCAAGAAAACACAGTGCTCAACACTGTCCAATAACAACTATCAACAAACTGTAACTTTGGGCATGAGAGGTTCAGAGCAGAATGGTTTAAGAAACATTCAATGTGGTGGCCAGAGCAACTTCAGGGAATACATTGACGTAGCATTCAAACTGGGGGCCCTGCAGTAAGGTGGCACTGGTGAGGTGGTCTTTGAAGGCAAAGCGTTCCCTGGTGTGTCCAAGTATGGTGTCACAAACCTACAGATAAATATATAGAGAGAGAGACAGAGACAGTAAGATAAGTTGTGGGGAAATATCTACTACAAACAGGCTTCATACTACAGACAAAAAACTATGTTTTGTGTGTCTTGATGGCTCAGCAACATAGACAAAAGGCCAGGAGCCACCTTGATGGCTGTAGCTATGACACACACACACACACACACACACACACACACACACACACACACACACACACACACACACACACACACACACACACACACACACACACACTCTCTAACTTGTTGGGGGTTGAATTGGTATTTTAGATAAAGTTATAGCCTGATATGATATCCACCCAAATCTAACAATGTCCAACATGTGTTCTGCTGTGGGAAAGATAAAACATTAAACTCTAACACAGGCATCTGCTGATTGACACTCACCTCTGCAGCAATCCTTCAAGCTCATCTTCCTTCACAGCCCGGCGCTTCCTCGGCTGCTCAGAGCCACTGCTTTGCTCCACACTGAGCCTCCAGCTAACAGCTCCGGTTAGCATGTAGCTTGAGGAGAAGCTCCGGGTGTACGTCCTCCCGCGGTCACTGCTTTGCTGCTGAATATTTAAATCCGGACGTTCGGGTCCCAACTCTTTCAGCCTCTTCTTGTCAAAATCTGATCGTGGATTGAAAGGTGTTTCGCGTAGAGATACCACAGAGTTTTCAGTCGCCATACTAACATAATCAAAGTCTCTGCTAGCTGTGTTGCTCGCGTAGCTTTGTGGGAGCTATATGGGATGTGAGGGAATGATAAAGGTCTCTGATTCGACGAATAGTCCAACCACGTTGCAATAAGAAACGATGTCATTGGCTAGGGCGCAGATTTGTGCGCCCGAAGATTCACGTTTCATCCGCCAATGAGAAGCTGTCCTTGCCGCAACGAGGGTGAAATGTTTGTTCGCTGCCATAGACTCACATTGGGCCGGCGCCCCGACAGGGGGAGGGGCTTTTCTCAGTGATGATGAATGGCGATATATTATATTTGGTATATCTTAAGTGGTTGTTGACAGGGGCTTACGGTCTCCCACACACATTTAGCGCGTCAACACGGTATATTTCTTATTTAAATTATTTGGTATATAATGTTTTTTGACAGTATATATTATATATTTTTTTTCTTCTTTTTTTTTTTTCATTGCAAAATTTTAAGAGGGGCGGCGCCCTAGCGCCCTCTATTGACGCACCGCCACTGATAATAATATTCATTATAATACGGGTAGATCAAATCAAGCATTCTGATTGGTTGAGAGTGAGTCACGGGGTGTACTTTATTCAGCCATAAAGTACTGTACAGCCTGTTTACATTTAGAGCGTTCCATATCAGTGCGCACTTAAAATAACAGGTAGATTTAAATTGCGCGACCGTTAGTGTTGGATTCTCGGTCCGCTCTTTAGTCTACAGTTTCTCCTCCTGGTTTCCGCCCACTGCCACGATGAAGGAGGGGGGCTCCTTCATCCCAGCTGTTGGCCGTTGCCTTGATCACCGGCAGGTGATTAAAGGTCCACAGCGTGACCCGGCTTATTGTCGGGTTGTTACTTTGTAAGAATTGGTCACACGAGCGGTTGAGTTGCCCTCCCGACTCTGGAGCAGGAGAGGTGGATCTCCTGTGTTCGCTGGACCTGACCGGTAGCATTCGTTTGTATCTGTTTGTGGTGTCTTGTTTACTTTAAATAAAGTCCGCCCGTGGAACTGTACTGCTGCGTGTGTTGCGTTTGGGTCCGCTACACCACACACTCCTAACAGTTAGTTGCCGTTTCAAGCTTGACAGTTAAAAACATGTTTGGTGTAAACTTTTATATTGTCACGTCCGCAGTAACGACTCGCAGACGTTGGTTTCCTTAACTTGCAGGTTTATTGCTTGAGTGTTCACAGTATTGCAACGGGGCTCTTCGCTGACAGTAAGTTAGCTCAAACGGAACAGCTAACAAGCTCACTTAGCGTCCCCCACACTAGCATAACGAACGACAACACACACGTCACTTCCTCCCTAACCTAAAGATGAGCAATGAAAAGGGTTTGATCACAAAATCGTGATAATTTCCAGTGAGAGATAATTACGTCGGTAATTTCCCGACGCGAGGCAAGTTCTCTAAACATCATGGAGGAGAAAAATTACGGAGAAAAGACGGACAGAAGCAGCGAGAGCACTTCTTTACATCGGTGGCTGAGCGTCATCCTCCACCCTGCTTTCAACCGGGCTGGTCAGTAAATCTGTGATTTACTGACCAGCTCGTCCGTTTTATAGTCCCGTATGTGCGTCCCGTGCGTCCCGGGACTATTTTCTCTGCCGCTGAAATGCGATACACAACGTTTTGCCGGCTACAACTATTTTGTGCTGAAGGGCAGCTTACATTACTATTTATAAAGTCGCAGGTACCCGTATTATAAAAGCAATAAGGTACTCGAGGCAGTACTGTGTCTACAATAATGTACAGTTCAAGGGTTTGCCGGCCCTCCGCTGCGCGTCGGGCCTAACAACTCCCTTGAACAGTACATTATTGCACGACACAGTACTGCCTCTCGTACCTTATTGCTTAAATATAATATGATATATAAATACGCGCCGTCCTGAACCCTCCAAGTGCGGACTGCTTCGCCCAGACGTCAGCATTCCGACCAAAACAAACCCCTCGCGTCATTTCCTCCCGGTCACATTATATACACACAGCCGATAAAATAAAAGTAATACAAATAACAATAACAATCCCATTTAAAACCTGTGTTCCTGTTAAGGCCACCGATTCCATTGTCAGTACAGCACTTAGTGTAAAAGAAAATAAACAAACGTGTTTCCTCTTTTATCAGTGCCGGTGTTACACCCCAACTGGTTTACAAACCTACTGGTTTCCCTACGCGTGCGTGCGTTGTCTTCACTTCACACATTTCATATCCATTGCAGCGATCGTGATTGTATAAGTGAGCACTGCATCACAACTACGTATGAAGAAACACATTTAAGAAAATATATTTATAAAAAGATCCCAACGACCTGGATTCAATCCCTGTCGAGCAAAATGTAAACGTATTGAAAGACGGCGGCTCAACCTATAGAGCCACCGATTATTAAAAAGACTTAAGTCATTTAAGGTATTACTCATCATGTCACATCTCCTCTGTGTCCAGGGAACCTCTTGGTCTAGGTGAGCTGAAACAACTGGTTACCTCGGGCGGATATTAAAACACTGTCTGGACCTCCACACATGTTGTTGCCTCTTCTGCAGTCAGCAATACTTGACTACCAGCAGGCCTATGACGGCAGAGAAGTTAGCAGCTAATCAGCAAGCCGCACAATACTGTGCTATCTTTTTTAAATGTCATTTAAATGTCATTTAAAAAGCTGTCAATGTAATCCCTTGATGGGGAACTTTATTACGAGTGCTGAAGGAAGCAAGATGAGCAGCAGCATCATCTTGCAAAAGTATAGCTGACTCCAGAATCGGCAACAATATTTGTGGAGTTCCACGACAGTGTTTTAATATCTGCCCGAAACAAGTTGTTTCAGATCACCAGACCAAAAGGTTCCCTGGAGACAGATGTGACTTAATCAATAAATTCCCAAATGTTTGCTTAATGATTGTTGGTGCACTGCGTATCGCCACCGCATTACAACACATTATAACTTTTGCTTTACAGAGATCGAATCCAGGTCGTTGCGATCTTTACATTTATTTATATATATATATATATATATATATATATATATATATATATATATATATATATATACATCTTTGTCTTTCTTCAATGTGTTTCTTTATACGTAGTTGCGATGTTGTGCTCACTTAAACAATCGTAATCACCGCAAAGGATATGACATGTGTCGTGAAGATCTCCAGCAATATGTTCTTCATTGTTTTGTGGGTAGAACAGTATTCCACTCTTCCTGTGGCTCAGTGTTCGCAATGTTTTTAGTGTCTTTTCACAATACGATCGTCACAAAAGTAGAATTGTTTTTGTCAAAATGAGTCTGGTGTCTGGCCGTAGCCTCGCGAAAAAGCATCGCTAAATATGTTTAGACTTGTTTTAATATCCGCCCGAGGTAACCAGTTGTTTCAGCTCACCTAGACCAAGAGGTTCTGCAATTGGAACAGCAGCTGACTTGATGACGTCACCACCTCAGCTGTCGTTGTCATGAGATACTCTGATTCTTCACTGTAAAGTATTTTTACAGTCAAACAAAATATGACAACCCTGCTTTTTTTGCACTGGTTTCACAGACATACACATATCATTGTATATATATATATTAGTGCTGTCATATTAGCGCTGGCATATTAGCGCGTTATTAACGGCGTTAACACAAACCAATTTTAACGGCGTCAATTTTATTAACGGCGTTAACGCATTTTAATTTTGCAATTTTTTTTTCTTCCGCGAGCACCACGCCGGATATAGCTCAACCGGAAGCAAAACAATAGGCACGCCGTTTGGGCTTGGAAGCTAGGCTAACGTTACGGTTTGAAATGAATGAATGGTGAGCGCGATACGGCAAAATGAATGATATTCAGTGAATTGCGAACAGGTGCGCGTGCCAGAAGGGAGCGCGAGTGAACACATTGAACACAGCAGGAGAGAACGCAACGTTAGCCAGCTAGCTAAAGCTCCGGTGGAAAATTATTAGCTTATGCCGTGTTCACACCGGACGCGCCGCGTCCGGTGTGAACACGGCATAACGCTACCGTTTTTGAGGAGGTAGATTTTGAGGTGAGGGGACTGACAAGGCAGAAGGTAAAGTGGTCCACCGTTCTATCAATAAGCAGACCTGCCAACCTGTACGCAATTTGCGTAGCGGATACGCATTTTGACGTCAAAGTACGCTGGTAAAAATTTGTCTAAAATTAATTTTAGACTAATTGACCAGCACACATTATATGCAATGCAATATAATGCATGACGAGTATTTAATGACTTATCAATATATAGGTTATATATCAAGGTTGGCAGGTCTGAATAAGGCTAAACTAGAAGTTAACACTAATACAAACATTATTTTTGCAGAATGAGTGTGTTAGGGGAGAAGGATGCAGCCATTGTTAAACAGCTGGATTGAAATGCAGCTGGAACTGGTTGTGGCTAAAACTGGAAGGCAAGGTCTCAATAAAAGGGCAAGAGGTGTCCTTTCATCTAGGAGATGTATTCTCCAAAATCAACAGGCAGGGATTCGCCAGATGCATTCTCTGCATCAAAGATATAAATTATGCTAACAAAGGCAGCCATGCTCTCCCTTACCACATTGTGCCTCATATACTGTAAATGTTAGACCCAGTGACAGGCTAAAATTGACGGCGTTAAAATTGGTTTGCGTTAACGCCGTTAATAACGCGCTAATATGACAGCACTAATATATACACAGATACACATATCCTTGTGTATGTATATATATATATATATTGTGTTTATAAATATGTATTTTATATACTTATATAGATACACATAATTGTATATATAATATGTTTATCAATTTTATATATATACTTATATATTTATATAGATACACATATAATTGCAAACAATTCTGTCAAAAGTAATAAGATTGTAGTTCAAAGTAAAAGTTAAATTAAAATCTTAAGTTATAAATCGTAACCTTTCCCTCAGTCAAACTGATTTAATGTGACTGAATAAATAATAAAGATTGCTTGTTAGATCCTCAAAGTCGATTTATATCTCATGTGTAATCGATACGGAGACATCGGAGCCAGTGGATCATTTCAAAAAGTCCAGCTGAGATCAAGCTGCTGTCGGCGGGCAGCATAGCACTGACGGCCCGGTGCTGACGGGGCTCACGGTCCCTCAGCAGGACCTCAACCCGTCGGCGTAACTTTTTAAATAAGATGAGTCTGGACAAACCGACCACAGATTTGATGCTTAAACAAATAACTTCTCAGCTGAAAACATCCTAAAATTACATTTTGTGACTCAACAACGGTAGTCTTTATAAAATGTCAGTTGTGAGTTTTCTCATCCGCTATTGTTCCCCGTTTGCTGGTCCGAAATGCATTCTGGGATATTAGCTCTCTCAAGTACGCTCAAGTCTGCTCTGATGCATCCCCAGTAAAATGGGAGGATCAAGTCACATCCGGGCATTTTCACCGTGCTTGGTGAGAAGCGGACTTTTGAATTGGAACAGTACTTGGGCCGCGACTGATGACGTTTCACGAGTCCACAAGAACACAAGTACAGAGAAGAACGCTTATTCAGAAACGGCCAGTATGCACGAGGACAGCTATGTCTTATCTAGAAAGTCATCAGTTAACACGGTCACCTGTTAAACCGTAACACCGGCATATGCGATCTTTACAACGTTAGCGTAGCTGTAGCGTAGCATCATCTGACAGTGGGTCAGTCAGTCATCTCGTCTGCTTGAATGGCGATAAAATCAGCGTTCTTTACTTGTAATCCCTTAAAACCGACATCATACAGTCAAAAATGTCCGAATGTGCTGCTTCCCTTTCATGCTGGTCTGTTCTCTGCTGAGTTCAGGAGCTGATCTGGGACCAGGAGTTTCTCCGCCATAGTTCTTCTCTCAAACGGGTCTTGGAGGAGATATTTGATCTAGTTAGGATTGAGTCTTCTTGCAAGAGTAGCGCTCGTGCGGGGATGTTCCATTGTCATGACATTAAAATGTCGCTGCGAGAGAAGAGAAGCCGGCGAGAACACAAGCAAGAGACCTGCGTGACAAGAACACGCAAGATTTGAACGAGACACGAGCCCTGAGAGCAAGGGCGTAGGTTTGCATCACGACCAAAGTTTGGGAAAGACACAATTGTCCCCACCAATACGAAAAAAAATATATTTGCACAATATATTTGAAAACGTATTTGTATTATTATCTATACTATGTTCGTCGCCCAGAAGAGAGAAAAAAACATTTCCACGTTTTCCAATGCGCCTTCGAGCCTGCGAGACAAGATGCTGTCATTTAATTGGCTGAAGTGGCGAGTCAGAAACACGACGTGAATCTTGACTTGCAGAAAGAGATGCAGGTTGAGGAAGCGGGGTCGGCAACCCGCGACTCCGGAGCCGCAAACTCCACTCCTGCTGCTGGTTCTGTGGCAGCTCATGAGACACTGAGGCGTCCGCTAGTAAAAACGGATCCGTCCTCCTCCGTTTGCGGTGATCTAAAAGTCCGGCGTAGTGAGGACGCTCAGTGTAAACATAGCGTTTAAAATATAAACCTCACATGGGGATTGAACCTGCTACCTTGCAGTTCAATCAGAATCAGCTTTAATGGCCATGTACATTTTTGCACATACATGGAATCAATGACAAGCACCCTACCAGATTAGCCACAAATATTGATAGGACTTTGGCTCCGCATAGTTTTTGTCTTTAATCTTGTTCTATGATTTCATAAATACAACAAACTGTAGTTTTTGTATATATAATATGACTATATATACAACTTTATAAGCTGTGATATCAAATAGCTTTTGCGGCTCCAGACACATTTTTTGGGTGGAAAAAGGGGGGGTCCCTACCAATGCTGAGACCAAATCTACGCCCTTGCCTGAGAGACACGGGAACGCACCGTGCGGCAAGATGAGAATTGCCCTCCCAGAAGTCATTTTTAGAGCACTGATTGGATCAATTGTATGTCATTCATTTATTTCTTTAATCAGTGATTGGCTAAACTGCGTATTAGACCCGTCTTCCTTGGGCGGAATCGATCGAGCCCCACGACGTGCACTAGCAGCAGAGACGTGCACTGAGCAGCTCGTGCATGAGCAGAGGAGCACAAGCAGGAAAAGCATATATATTGGCGCAGATATCCTATTTTACAAATATTACTGGGTATATTCCATAGCTCAAAAACACAAGTGTTGACAATTTGTATAATTTATTAATATTATAATTTTTATAATTAATAATATTCTAGATAGTGAGAGAAAGAGTGAAATAAATAGAGAAAGAGAGAGTGACCGAGAGAATGAGACAGTGAAATATAGAGTGAAAGAGTGAAATAAAAACGACAGAGAGTGAGATAGATTAAAAGAGATAGTGAGAGAAGGAGTGAAAGAGATAGTTAGGCAGTGACAGAGAGAGAGAGAGAGAGAGAGAGAGAGAGAGAATGATATATTAAATGTACATATCATTTTTTTTATCGTAAGAAAAATACAAATGACTCTTTGTGTCTTAAGAGTTACTAATGTAGTTTTGTTATTTGTTGAAGCGGTTGATGTTGTTGTTGATTTGTTGTTATTTGTTGAAGACGTTCATGTTGTTGTTGTTTTGTTGGAGCTCATGAGTTTAAGTTAATTTCAGCTGAAAGAAAATAAAGTTATTTTTAGAGTTATTTTTCTCCTTAATGTTTCATTACTATTAAAACATGTTTTGACATTAAAGTTTTACTAAAATCACATGTTTTTGTGTAGTTGTTCTATTTTTATGTTTATGTTGTTGTTGTTGAAGTGATGACTTTATGGTTAAAGAGCGGCGACTCCCCCCCCCCCCCCCCCCCCCCACCCCACCCCCACCCCCCTCTCGGGTACACAGCCAAGAGGCGCTGCGGCAAAATGTAATATTCCTCTCGGCGCTGTCAGAGGACGAGCTCCCCTCTCCGGTCCTCCTCCTGGTCCTCTGCTGCGCTTCGGCTCTCCAACACTGCAGCTGCTGCTCGCGGGGGAAGCACCTCACCTCTTCCTCCTCCTCCTCCTCCTTCTCTTCTTCTTCTTCTTCTTCTTCTTCTTCTTCTTCTTCTTCTTCTTCTTCTTCTTCTTCTTCTTCTTCTTCTTCTTCTCAGTTCTTTTTTTCGTTCTCTTTGGAACAAGTAATAACGACGCGAGTGGAAACTAATAGAAATCCTTTTTTTATTGTATTTTTTTTTACGATATGAAGCTGAAGACTGCAGTTTGAACATAGAAGAGCCGAACCGGGTCTCCTGCTCCTCGTTCCACCTCCTAATCTCACTTTTTAATGTTTCTTCCCTAAACGCTCTTGATCCCCTCTCCCCCCTCCACAGACCCTCTCCCCTAAACGTGACTCTCTTCCGTCCCTTTCCTCCCGGGTCTCGTGCGTCGCGGCTGTGCGTAAAAGCCAACCCCCCGCGCCGTCTCTCTCTCTCTTCTCCTCCTCCCCGACACTCACCCTCCCGGCCCCTGCGCGCTCACACGGACCAGCGGCCCGCACAGCATCCTGTGCCCCGCATAAGTCTCTCTCTCTCTCGCCGCCATGGAGGTGTTCAAGAGCCGCTTCTTGGGGATCGGCGTGGCCGTGGCGCACGGCGTCTTCTCCGGCTCGCTCAACATCCTGCTGAAGTTCCTCATCAGTAATTATCACTTCAACTTCCTGACGCTCATCCAGCTGCTGACCAGCAGCACCGCGGCGCTCACCCTGGAGGTCCTGCGGCGGCTCGGGAAGGTCTCGGTGCCGCCGTTCAGCCTGCAGCTCTCCAAGGTAAATACGTGAGGGTTTAATCTCTCGTTCTCTCTGCACCTTGTCATGAAACCAGGCTGAACAGATATTTATATGCACAAGTACAAGTATATAAGTACTCTCTCCAGAAGCCAAAGAGAAGTTATGATACTTGACCTAATGAAACATAAATAACTTAAATTTCTTACAGAATATACTTCTTAAAAGATGAAATAATAACTGCAGCTGTATATATATATGTGTATATATATGTGACGGAATATCATCAATGTGAAATTGTATATTTAATGTGTAGAACAGTAGAAATCTACAGTGTAAACTGGTCAAAAGGTGTTTTCCTGCTACTGACACTGATTGATTGATTGATTGATGATTGATTGACGGATTACTCACTGGATAATTGATCTGCTGAGTTGCTGATTGACTGAAATGATTCATTAACTTTATTGGCCTGTTCATCAAAATATCTTTGGCCAAAACTCACAGGAAGTGGCTAAAAATTAAAGGTGGACTGATATTAAAATGAATTTAGGAAATCAGGATACATATCTGACAGACTGTAAATAAGGAGTAGACGTCGTCATGGTGACGGTTTGTGGACATTATAAAGCCTTGAGGTTGACATTTCACGTCGCCATCTTGTTTTGTTGCAACCAGTGAACAGGAAGTGACCATATATGAACTCAGGAGGAGTGACTATATATGTCTCTGTTGTCAACCTGTTAATCAGCTTGTAGCCCCGCCCTAAAGCATCCTCTGCTTTATGGTCTGTTTGACTCTAAATGACCATGAACAAAGTCACGACTGTTTGCTGTCCTGGCTCCTCAATGGTGGAATGAGCTCCCCATTGACATCAGGACAGCAGAAAGTCTCTACATCTTCCGTCGAAAACTAAAAACGCATCTCTTTCGACTACACCTTCAATAAGGAAGGTAGCACTGTACTAGCACTCTAGTAGCACTTTGATGTCTCTTATTGATAGCACTTGTAATTTTCTGTATTTTTTGTAATTTAACTCTATTGAAGAAACTGTACTTTAGTGATTATTGTTGTTCTGAGTTTGTACTCATGATTGAATGCACTATTGTAAGTCGCTTTGGATAAAAGCGTCAGCTAAATGACATGTAATGTAATGTAATGTAATGTAAATGACCATCATTTACTAAATGAGCATCATGCTGTATTGAAGAAGACTTGAAACTAGAGATTGAGACATAAACTCAAGTTTACAATGTTTACTGAGGGAATAAATCAAGAGAGAAGTAGAGTCATTTCTATAGACTTCTATACAACCAGAGGAGTCGCCCCCTGGTGGCCAGGAGAGAGAATGCAGCTTTAACACATGAAGCATAGACTTCTATACAACCAATACAAGTATTATTCTATCATACAATAGGAAATAATATATATGTCCAAATATGTGCATTATTATTATATTATACTTTTGGTTTGTATTTGATTATTTTTCATTTTGTGTATTTACAATGACTTCACTGCTGACTCAACTTGTATTCATTTTTTTATTTGGTCTTTTTTACAATGAATGTTAAAACCTCACAGAGCCATCAACGTGTGTGTGTGTGTGTGTGTGTGTGTGTGTGTGTGTGTGTGTGTGTGTGTGTGTGTGTGTGTGTGTGTGTGTGTGTGTGTGTGTGTGTGTGTGTTAAGAACATTGTGGGGACTAGCCACCACTACGGGGACTCATCACCAATTTGTGGAAAATAAATCTGGTCTCCACAATGGAAATCTCAGACTTAAGATCTGTTTTTTGTTTCGAGGTCAGAGCCGCGTTATGTTACGGGTTCAAGTCTCCAGGAAGTGACCAGCGTCCTCCTGGTTGTGTGTCTGTGTGCAGGAGTTCGGGCCGGTGTGCATCCTTTCCACGCTGCAGTCCACGCTCACGCTGTGGTCCCTGCGCGGCCTCAGCCTGCCCATGTACGTCGTGTTCAAGCGCTGCCTGCCACTCTTCACGCTCAGCATCGGTGTGTGCGTGCTGAGGAACGGCGTGCCGTCCGTGGGCGTGGTCATCGCCGTCATCATCACCACCGGTGGCGCTGCGCTGGCTGGTAAAAGCACTCACACGCCTCTCTGACTTCATTCTTCAGACTCTGCTGCAGCTTTCTCACATTTTTTATAATTTTTTAAATAGAGAATATATTTTTCACCGGTTTAGCGTTGCATCGTGTACTTATTATGGACTGTTTGGTAAAAAAAGGAAGCAGAAATTTGACACATCGTTCTAAATTGTCCTCACCTGTCTCCTACATTACCCACAAAGCATCTTGCCTGCAGGCAGTCGGTTCAGAGAAGTGTGTTAACTGCTGCTAAATGAGGGCCGCTGAGCTCACTTCTTAAATTTGAATGTTAACTAGAATCTGACCCTGAACTGTGTCTAGTTTTCTCTAAATATCACCGTTAAGCAGCTTTTCTTCATATGTGAAGCTGTTCAACTGCTAATATTGATTTCTGGTCCTGTAAAGAGCCTTTAATCATGTTTCCCATCAGTACATTTTCTTTTTCCATTACCGTTAATGATCCTGAAGTCATAAACAAAGAAGAAATCCCCTCCAGATAATTTATTTCCGCCGCTGCTCCTAGTGTTTCTGTGGCAGGAGGGGGTCGACACATGAAGTGAGAAATGTGCAGAATATGAATCTAATGGACTGAGTCATCATTCTGGGTTTAATCTCGCTGATGATCTAGTTTTCAGGCTTTGGGGAAAGAAAAGTATTTCTTGACTCAAATCCAACTGAAATCCTGGCTTTGAGTTTCCTCTTTGCATCATCAACGCCGCACATATCGCATCACATTTGGGTGGTTTTATGACCTTAAAGGGACAGTGTGTAGGGTCTGGTGGCATCTAGTGGTGAAGTGGTGCATTACAGCCAACGGACTCCCCCTCAGCTCACTGCTCCCTTTACAGGACGGAGGTCACGTGAGCCACCGAGTGCGAAACCCTGGTTTTGCAAGTTTACTAAACGTGTAGAGAACTACGGTGGCCTTCAGGTCCTGTAAAACCAGAGACTGTGTATAGGAAGTGGGCGGAGTCATGGTGACGTCACTCGTTGGTTTGTGGACGGATGCTTTGAAGCCTTGAGTTCATCGATGACTTCACTTGGCGGATCCAGAGGTTGCCGCCTGTAAAAAATGTAAAAGGCTCTTTCTTTGGTTTGTCCCTTCTGGGCCGCTGTAGAAACATAGCGGACTCCGCCTCCCGCTCTCTGTAGGTATGAAGAACTCACTATTAGGTCATATACTAATACAAACATATTCATGAACATTATATTCCATTTCTGCCAATAGACCCCTGAAATGCTACAAACTGGTCCTTTTAAAAGTATTTTTTGAAACTCAAACTTTTCTTAACCCGAACCAAATTACATAACAGCATTTTATTTAGCTGAAAAATCACAAATCATGAATTTGTCTCGGTAGATCTTACAGTCTTAGTCCTAGATGAATAAACCTGACTTTATTCTAGAATTGCAAACAACGAAAAGACCCAAACCAACAATGTCTCTCACTTCCTGTCTGTGTCGCTCTGCTCCAATCTCATTGATGTAACTCAAGGTGTAAATCTTTAAAAACACAAATCCTTGATTTCCTAAATCAGCTGTTCACTGCACTATTTTAATCAAACAAACAGGAGGAAATTTGGATTAAGCGATGGATTAATCCACATTTGTGGCAGCAGGATATCAGGATACTTGTTAGTAGATTATTCACTGATGGTTTTGTTCTTTTTATGGAATTTGGTCAAAACAATAAAATCACCAGACAACCCATTTAAAAAGACGTCTTCGTCTTCATTGGATGATATTCATGTTATGATGGTCAATATTGATTCTGATTTAAAATGTAGATTCAGGGGCAGAGAAGTGTATTTTATTAACATAAAGATAGTTTTAGAACGAGAGCATTTTTTAAATCACGGCTTTGATCCAGAGACACATTTAGGATTTTTGGTGCGAGCAGAAGTTTCCTAAAATAAAACACAGACTAAAAACAGGATTCATTCTCCATCTTCCTCTCTTGTCCTCCTCCTGCTCCATTTTCTACACTTCTTTCTTCATCTCTCCTGATTCCCCACCTTCGCTCTCCCACTCTCGTTCTCTAGTTTTAATCATCCAGGAGTCTGGTACGAAGCCGAGCTGCGGTAGAACCAATCAGATGGAGAGCAAGGTGCTCGCTGTTTAATTATCAAGCCGAGCAAAACGGTGGACGGATTAGTGAACGGCAGACGCACAATGTTGCCCTGAAAGCACAAACACACAAAACTATACAAGGGGAAAGAACCCAAAGACGAAGATAAGGAGCCGAGGAGCACAATCAGAAGCGTGTGTTTGGACTGAGGAGGACGCCTCTGCTAGAGACCTGTCAATCACCTTGTAACCCCGCCCTCAAGCATGTTCAGATTCAGAAATCAGATTCATGAGTGTTTATTTTCAGGTGCGTTGAACATGTGAGGAATATGACTCGGTGAAAGGTGCAAAACAATAAACATAGACATAGAATAAAACAATACAAATATAATAAAAACAATAAACATAGAACAAAACAATAAACATATGAAAATATAATAAAAACAATAAACATATACAATAATAGATACAAAAGGAGGTGTGAAACGAGTACAAAGAAGCAAAACGAGCTGCTAAACAACCAGAAAGACACAAAACAACCGAAAACATATGCACAAAACTCTGACTTCTGGTTCCCCTGAGTGAAAGTGCTGTGTTCATATTTCAGCCCATTTTACGAGCATCTGGTTTTCAAACGAGTCATCTGGGAGAAACCAAAACGACTCAATCTTTGTTCTCGACCAGAGGAAAATGATTACCCCCCCCCGTTTATCCCCCCAGGTGCCGGCGACCTCACCGGCGACCCCTTTGGCTACGTCACCGGCGTGCTGGCGGTCATCATCCACGCCTCATACCTGGTCCTGATCCAGAAGACCAGTCTGGACAGCGAGTACGGGCCGCTCACGGCGCAGTACGCCATCGCCATCATGGCGTCCCCGGTAAGGCCTGGTGAGCGAGGCGGCGACCCTGAAGGGTTAGGGGCTCGATTCCCAGAGTTTGTTGGGAAGTTTCTCTCTTTGTCTGAATCTCCTTTATTTCTCTGTCTTTCTGTTTTCCCTTCTTCTCTTTGTCTCCTCTTTCCCTCCCTTGGCTTTCAGTTTGTCTTCTTCTCTTCTGTACTTCCTGTTTGTCTTTCTGTTCTCTACATCTCAACGTTCTGTCTCGTCCTCCTTCATCTTCTCTTCTATCGTCTGGATCTATCTTATTGTTTTAATTCTCATCGTCATCCTCTCTTTATCTTCACCTCTTACTTCTCCGGTAATCTCTTTTTGTTTCTCTCATCATCTCATTGTTTTATCCCTTTATCTCTCTCTCTCTTTTCCATCTTTCTATTCACCCATTTATTTACGTCATACCTGTTTTTCTCTGTTTCTACCTCTTCTATTGTTATCTTTCATTCTCTTCTTTATTCTTTTCTTTCTCTTCTTGTGTTTTTGTTTCATCTCAACTCGTCTTCCTGTTTTCTTCTTTCCCTCTTCTTTCTCTTGTCTTCTCTCTGGACACTAACGACTGTCTCCTAAGTGAAAGTCCTGTGTTTGTCAATCACAGGACGTTGAATAAAAATCGTGTAATCTTCCACTCTTCTCTCTTTTCTTTGTCTCTCTCTCTCTCTCCTCTCTCCCTTCCCCTCCTCGTCCTCTTTGTCTTCCTGACCCCTCTTCCTGACCTCTGACCCCTCTGACCCCCGTCTCTCCCTCAGGTGCTTCTCGTGTGCTCCCTCATCTCCATGGACACCATCAACATGTGGTCGTACGAGGGCTGGCAGGACCCCCGCATCACGGTCATCTTCGTCTCCTGCGTCTTCATCGGCTGCGCCATGAACTTCACCACGCTGCACTGCACCTACATCAACTCCGCCGTCACCACAAGCTTCGTGGGCGTGGTGAAGAGCATCGCCACCATCACCGTCGGCATGCTGGCGTTCAGTGACGTGTCGCCCACCCGGCTGTTCATCGGCGGCGTGGCGGTCAACACCGTGGGCTCCGTCACCTACTGCATCGTCAAGTACTTCGAGACCAAGAAGCAGAGCCTGTACGAGGACCTGGAGGAGGCCGGCAAGGACGGAGCGGCGCCGCCTGGAGAGAGGTCGCTGCCCTTGAGCGGCGCTGCGCCCGCCGACGGCGCCGGATCCGGGTCCGATCCGGGACCCATGGAGACGGAGGGAGGGTCGAAGGAGGTGGCGGCAGCGGCGAACGGAGAGGCGTGGACAGAAGACGCAGAGGCGGGGCCAAACCCCCGAGTCATGACGGAGAAGGAGGCGCTGGAGATGCAGAGGGAGCACCTCCACCTCCACCGGGAGAACGCCGCCTCCGCCGGGCAGTCGCTCAGCGACAGCTACGTCGGGGTGTGGCGGTCCATCAGACACCTGCAGTTCACCAAGAAAGACCCTTTGATTGACAACATGGAGCAGCAGAGTCCGTGAGGGCGGGACCGAGAGCCGGGGCGAAAAGACAATTTAACCAATTAGAGGGTGAAAAAATGAATACGTTGTGAACATGCTACATAAACTACAGAAGAAGAAGAAAGAGACTTGAAATACTGACTAACGCCACCGGGAGCTGAACCAATGGAGGCGTGTTCGCTGCTGTTGCCGTGACTCCTCGACTAAAGCCTCCGTGCTAAAAGTTACATTTTGTCACACGAAGCTTCGAGAGCAAAGAAAGAGGCTCTCAGGAAGCCAAGTTTTCTTTTTACGGTGAGAAATAAATAAATAAAAGAAGAGGAAACAGGATGAAGCGTTGAGGGAGAAGCTGCCCGTCAGAGATAAGTTCTGGCTCCGGACCCGCCGCCGTGCAGCATGATTTGGTTTGGGTACCCAGCGATCGGCCGGCGGTCGAACACCCGGCCGATCGTAGAAAAAAAGAGTTAATTTTGTGCAAACGGTTTCTGTGTCCGTCACGTGAACGCCCCGGCTGAATCCTGGCATCTGATTGGCCGGAGGGTGTGAATTAAAACCTTTATGATGCGCACGTGCGTCAGATATCGGGTTAACTCGCCTGTAGGAAGCATGCGCTGGTTCACGCTCGGTCTGGTCGGTTTCCACCATGTGATGGTGCCACTTATCATCAAATTAGCATAGCTTAGCATAAAGACTGGAAGCAGAGGAAACAGTTAGCCTTGTGCCCGTCCAGTTAAAGTTCATTAATACGGCTACGTGCTCAGATTACGGCGCTTTTGTTTTAGAGGTGTTCAGGTCAAAGGTCAGGGCTGCAACTGACAATACTTTTCATTATCGATTAAATAATTTGGACTAAAACAAAATGAAACGAGTCCTTTGTCAGTGTCAGCGTTTGCAATCCCATATTTTTATGCATATTTTAAAGTGTCATAAGAAAAGCTAGTAGATCGAAACAAAAAGTCGCAGATCGACTAAAAGATAAATCTTCTAATTCAATGTTTGACTGATTCTGCGAAAATCTGAATCGCTCGGCGACCGCTTGGCCCCCGCGTCGGCCGTGATTACGTCACCCTGAGGTTTAGCTTCATGAACTAAGTCAGACTCCGTTGAAGCTAAAGCTAAACCTTCATCAGGTGTTTAACAAAAAGTACAAAAATCCTCTTTATATCTCTTCGTCATGAACGTTACTGCTTCCTCTGACGTGCTAACATTGAGGTTAGCATGTAGCCTAGCATCTCTACAGTAAAGCGTGTGCCGCCTGACATCTCCTCTCGCTGCCGGCGTCTGGAACCGTGTGCAGAGAAGAAGAAGCTGTCAAGCTGTGATATTGATCGATATTGATTTTTCTTTCTCACAATCACCCAAACTTCATTTAACGCTACAAGAGACCTGGCGTCCCCTCGAGCTGCAGACTTCTCTTCCAGGTTTATCCGTCATTCAGATGTTGACTTGTGTGGTGTTGCAGGTTTGTGTTCGGTGGTGACGGATTCAACAGTAACTGTTTCTCTGTAAATGCGTCAAGAGTGCATGAATGTATTTGAAATGTTCATTTTATTTAATTTAAAAATATATTTGGATGCAGCTGATATTGAATCATTTTTCTGTTTTTTTCCCCCTTCAATGAATCATTCTGCATATTGAAGACATAACAATATACAAGTAATACAAGTTTGTTCAATCTACCAAAACACATAAAACAGAGCAGTGAGCTCTATTTTACACTTCCTCAACTTCCTAATAATTAATTTAGATAATTCCTGGAAAGAACCAATTATTGGGAAAATATGTGTTCAATTGGAACATTTCTAATTTATTAATTCCATTTAACTGCAGCCACGACCTCTTTCAGCTGAACATGTATGTTCAGAAGGTTCAACATGAGTGTAGTATGAAGTGCTCAGTAATCATAATAATTGGCTTAATTACAACTCAAACCTTCCCTATAATTAAAATAATGTATGATTAATTAGTTCTTTCTGGAACATTCTCAGAAAATTACTTTTCGATTTCTGTGCAGAAGATGTTCGTTTTAGTAAAAATGCAGAACTCGTACGTTTTATTGTCTGCACATTTGTTTCTCTTATCTCTAAAAAAATATTTGAGAATGTGTTTTTAATTTAATAAGATGGATACAAGCAGCATGAATATTGATGAGTAAATAAAGTCTGGTGTCAAGAAACGTCTTTTAGAAGATATGAACAGAGTCCTTGAGATATATATTGACATATATATGAGATGTTTCCAGATTGGAGGTATACATATATATATTATATTATAATATATATATATATATATATATATATATATATATATATATATATATATATATATTATAATATAATAATAATAATAATAATATATATATATATATATATATATATATATATATATATATGAGATATACATGAGATTTTTCTAGATTGGAGGTATACATATATATATTATAATAATATATATATATATATATATATATATATATATATATATATATATATATATATATATTAATACATGAGATATACATGAGATTTTTCTAGATTTGAGGTATACATATATATATTATAATATAATATATATATATTAGTGCTGTCAAGCGATTAAAATATTTAATCGCGATTAATCGCATTTATGTCATAGTTAACTCGCGATTAATCACAATTAATCGTTTTTTTGCATTTTAATGCTCTTATCAACATGAAAAAGTGGATTGGCTTGCTTTATTTTATTGAAAAACAACTGCCAAACAGGGCGGTACAACATAAAATCACTGCACATTTCAGGTAAACAAGGGTTTACAAAATAAAATTATAGAGTGCACCAGGCATGAAAACGGGTCAGGGGTGAAAAAGGTGAGAAGGATATTACCCCTCTAGGGGGTCCGGGGGCATGCTCCCCCGTAAGAAACATTTAAATATTCCATATTTTAAAGCATCAATCTGATGCATTTTGAGATGCTTTTTTTGCCAACCTGGGGAGAGCTGGAGAAACTTAACTTCAGCCATGAGTCAAAAATTATTATGGCCTCCTTACTAAGTATTATGCAAGCCATTTCATGCCAGCCTGTCACTGGGTCTAACATTTACAGTATATGAGGCACAATGTGGTAAGGGAGAGCATGGCTGCCTTTGTTAGCATAATTCATATCTTTGATGCAGAGAATGCATCTGGTGAATCCCTGCCTGTTGATTTTGGAGAATACATCTCCTAGATGAAAGGACACCTCTTGCCCTTTTATTGAGACCTTGCCTTCCAGTTTTAGCCACGACCAGTTCCAGCTGCATTTCAATCCAGCTGTTTAACAATGGCTGCATCCTTCTCCCCTAACACACTCATTCTGCAAAAATAATGTTTGTATTAGTGTTAACTTCTAGTTTAGCCTTATTCAGACCTGCCAACCTTGATATATAACCTATATATTGATAAGTCATTAAATACTCGTCATGCATTATATTGCATTGCATATAATGTGTGCTTGTCAATTAGTCTAAAATTAATTTTAGACTAATTTTTACCAGCGTACTTTGACGTCAAAATGCGTATCCGCTACGCAAATTGCATACAGGTTGGCAGGTCTGCTTATTGATAGAACGGTGGACCACTTTACCTTCTGCCTCGTCAGTCCCCTCACCTCAAAATCTACCTCCTCAAAAACGGTAGCGTTACGCCGTGTTCACACCGGACGCGGCTCGTCCGGTGTGAACACGGCTTAAGCTAATCATTTCCCACTGGAGCTTTAGCTAGGTGGCTAACGTTGCGTTCTCTCCTGCTGTGTTCAATGTGTTCACTCGCGCTCCCTTCTGGCACGCGCACCTGTTCGCAGTTCACTGAATATCATTCATTTTGCCGTATCGCGCTCACCATTAATTCATTTCAAACCGTAACGTTAGCCTAGCTTCCAAGCCCAAACGGCGTGCCTATTGTTTTGCTTCCGGTTGAGCTACATCCGGCGTGGTGCTCGCATAAAAAAAAATTTGAAAAATTAAAATGTGTTAACGCCGTTAATAAAAAAAAAAAATTGACGCCGTTAAAATTGGTTTGCGTTAACGCCGTTAATAACGCGCTAATATGACAGCACTAATATATATTATAATATATACTGTATAGTATAATATATATATATATATATATATATATATATATATATATATTATATTTTAAAATAATATATATATATATATACATTTATATATATATTATATTATTATATTATAATATGAGGAGGCAAAAATTTACTAATAAAGTTCTAATTTGTGATCTAAATAATTTTGATGAACGTGTTCACAGGAGATACTCATAATTTCATGATCCTTCTGGCCAAGAAACAGTGTGTCTTGGCCAGAAGGAAACGTCGTCCTGCTGGTGGGCAGTGAACCTATAGACTAATGTCAGAGCAATGAACCAAAACACGGGAACGAGTCCACTAAATTAAAAGCCTTGAATTACAAGTTCAGCTCCCCGAGACAATACGTTCAACACTCTCTCTCTCTCTCTCTCTCTCTCTCTCTCTCTCTCTCTCTCTGTTTCGAGCTCAACTGAATTAACATCTATAATATGAATTATGTCATTTTCATTCTTTCCTTCCTGAATTCCTGGCAAGTTACTGTAGTTTTCCGCTGCATTGAATTCATCCTCTGCTGGCTCAGCCGGGGGTTTAATGCCCGGCTGAGGGGAACTACGGCATCTCCACGCGCTCCTGGCGCTGCTGGAGGAGGAAATGGAGGAAATGGCACAGCTGAGAGGCCCAGTCAGCACTTTGTGCTGGAGAAGGACTGTCCTTCAGCCGCTTCAGCACAAACACACACACACACACACACACACACACACACACACACACACACACACACACACACACACACACACACACACACACACACACACACACACAGGCACAGACGCACGTGAACACGCACACACACGTACACACACACGCACACACCTGCACATAATGGCAGCATTTGCAGGACGTCCGGCTGCTCATCGGGAGCCGTTTGCAGAGGAAGAAGTGACTGAAGGTCGTGTGGTGGGTCGAAGAGGAGGAAGAGGAGGAAGAGGAGGAAGAGGAGGAAGAGTGCGGTGGAGTGAAACACCATTTTACACCCTGCTTTATCTTTTCCAGTGAAACAGATAGACTCTGAAAAGGCTCCAGTCTCAGTTCTTTGTCTCTCAGCTCCATAAAAACAGGATTTCTCTCTCTGTGTTCACGTTCAGAGCAACGTGTTTGAAGCACATTTAAATGAGCAGAACTGAGCTCTGAGATCCATTCTGTGTTTCCGTGTCCCGTTAAAGAGGAATCGAGTCAGCGTGTTTCCTCAGAAGGAAGAGCTGGGCCCTATTCCTCGTACCTGGTTCAACAAAGTCGATCAAATGTCCTATTATCCATCTTCCATCTTAAATTACCGAGATGATTGACGTCAGGCTAACTCGGTTCCTCAAAGGCTGATGCGCCCTCAAACGGTCAGTCGTCTGGATAATTGTGCGTGCCCGTTCCTCTTCAAAAGGGGGAATAATCGAGCACAGTTTACATGATCTTCAAACGCTACAATGGCAAATAAACTCAGAGGAACAGCCTCTTTTGTCTGTGCTGAGAAACAGGAGATGATCATGAATGCATATGAGGAAGTCAAGTCCATAATCATGGCAAAGTCTAATGGTGCATTCACAGCAAACGTGTTGCAAATATTCGCAACGCATTTGCTGTGAACGCAGCATAACACCGCCTCTGCTGCGAGACATAAGCGTTACAAAATATTAGACAAGTTAAATGCGTCAGTGTTGGGAAAATGTATCGGCTAATTTTAAGTGCTTCATCACCCAAATCAATCAGATTATATTTATTTAAATGTGCCTGCTGGCAGTAGTATACAAATTAATATATACTTGTGAGGATGTACTGTATGCGCGTACGTATCATACATGTGTACATACATGTATGTGTAGATTAACATATAACTAGGAGTTTGAATCTATGGGCGGATCAGTATGTATGTATTATTCATAATCAGAAATCCAATCAATTGAAGCAGTGATAAGTATTCTTATCATGAGTCCAGCTTAATCATTTTCTACAATAATGATATGTATGGCTTTCCCGATGTTCTCTGCATCGCCGACACTGTACAGAAATGTACCACTCGCAAAAAAGCGCAAGGCAATGCATATAGTATGTGAGACGGTCGATGCTCTGCTGCGCCATGTGGTGTTCGCAATGTACGGCTCGAAGAGGTCTTGTAAATAAATGATTCCTTGTCGGCAGAATCAATTGCGCTCAGTTAACCTGAACCTGGGTTAACCTAGCTTTTTAAAGGGATGAATCCTTCTGACATTTGTTTTCCTCTGAATCTTCCTCTACGTCAGCAAAACGTCCAGGCGGTCAAACACACGTGAGACTTTCACCCAGGAGACCGCTGTTCGTGTCCCGTGTGAAACACTGTAGCTTCATTAAGTGCTTGTGAAGTTACGCAATACTTGTTTTAACCCAAACCACGATGTTTCCCTTAACTAAAACCAATTAGTTGTTTTTGTTCAGCGTCAGTAAACCTGAAGACCTATGTAAACCTTTCTTTTGAAAAAGACACCGTATGTTTCCTGTGAACAGGGAAGGTAACAACAACCTGGAGCGTCATCGTTTGAAGCTCAGGACCTCTGACCATAACCATTTTCTTATTATTATTATTTTGGCTCTGTACACCACAACAATGGAGTTGAAATGAAAAAAGATGTGCTTTAAGTGCAGACTTTCAGCTTTAATGTGAGGGTATTTACATCCAAATCAGGTGAACGGTGTAGGAACTACAACAAATGTATAAGTGGCCACCCCGTTTTTAAGGGACCAAAAGTAATTGGACAAATTAATATAATCATAAATCTAATTGTCACTTTTAATACTTTGTTGAAAATCCTTTGCAGTCAATGACAGCCTGAAGTCTGGATTCCATAGACATCACCAGACGCTAGGTTTCGTCCCTGGTGATGCTCTGCCAGGCCTCTACTGCAACCGTCTTCAGTTCCTGCTGGTTCTTGGGGCATTTTCCCTTCAGTTTTGTCTTCAGCAAGTGAAATGCATGCTCAATTGGATTCAGGTCAGGTGATTGACTTGGGCATTGCAGAACATTCCACTTCTTTGCCTTAAAAAACTCCTTGGTTGCTTTCGCAGTACGATTCGGGTCATTGTCCATCTGCACTGTGAAGCGCCGTCCAATGAGTTCTGAAGCATTTGGCTGAATATGAGCAGATAATATTGCCCGAAACACTTCCAAATTCATCCTGCTGCTTTTGTCAGCAGTCACATCATCAATAAATACAAGGGAACCAGTTCCATTGGCAGCCATACATGCCCACGCCTCCACCATGCTTCACTGATGAGGTGGTATGCTTTGGATCATGAGCAGTTCCTTTCCTTCTCCATACTCTTCTCTTCCCATCATTCTGGTACAAGTTTATCTTTGTCTCATCTGTCCATAGGATGTCCAGAACTGTACAGACTCTTTTAGATGTTTTTTTGGCAAACTCTAATCTAGTCTTCCTGTTTTTGAGGCTCACCAATGGTTTACATCTCTTGGTGAACCCTCTGTATTTACTCTGGTGAAGTCTTCTCTTGATTGTCGACGTTGACACAGATACACCTACCTCCTGGAGAGTGTTCTTGATCTGGCCAACTGTTGTGAAGGGGTTTTTCTTCACCAGGGAAATTATTCTTCTGTCATCCACCACAGTTGTCTTCCGTGGTCTTCCGGGTCTTTTGGTGTTGCTGAGCTCACCAAGGAGTTTTTTAAGGCAAAGAAGTGGAATGTTCTGCAATGCCCAAGTCAATCACCTGACCTGAATCCAATTGAGCATGCATTTCACTTGCTGAAGACAAAACTGAAGGGAAAATGCCCCAAGAACCAGCAGGAACTGAAGACGGTTGCAGTAGAGGCCTGGCAGAGCATCACCAGGGACGAAACCTAGCGTCTGGTGATGTCTATGGAATCCAGACTTCAGGCTGTCATTGACTGCAAAGGATTTTCAACAAAGTATTAAAAGTGACAATTAGATTTATGATTATATTAATTTGTCCAATTACTTTTGGTCCCTTAAAAACGGGGTGGCCACTTATACATTTGTTGTAGTTCCTACACCGTTCACCTGATTTGGATGTAAATACCCTCACATTAAAGCTGAAAGTCTGCACTTAAAGCACATCTTTTTTCATTTCAACTCCATTGTTGTGGTGTACAGAGCCAAAATAATGAAAAATGTGTCAATGTCCAAATATTTATGGACTGTAGGTTTCTTTAAGACAACTGAATGACCTTCACAGGACTCAAGCAAGTCCTCACAAAGATAGAAGAAACAGAACGCGCTCACACACAGCTCACGTGTGATATGGATTTCCTCTGAAGTGAGAAGCTGTCAGACAGAAGCTTGAATCTGACGGAGGTGAAGCGAGAGCTAATCTCCTCCATGTCGACATCAAACAGCCCCGCTCGCCTGAAGACTCTCGTCAAGCAGTTAAAATACATAATATATAAATAAAAGTCTTCTCTGACACTTCAACCCAAGAACAGCTGTTGTTTCTGGGCCTGGACCGTTTGGGGAAGCGAGGATGTGTGAGGATGTGTGAGGATATTTTAGGGTATTTTGTAACATTTGCACGTGTTCAAGAGGCTGCTGGGTCCTGGAGTAGATTCCATCAGACAGCAGCAGCACAGAACGCTTTAATGAAGAAGAGGAAGAAGAGGAGGAAGAGGAAACACCCCGAAGTCTGTAAAGAGGGAGAGAGTCATGAGCGAGTCATGGTCACCGCCAGGGGTGTCGTTAGGCCTGTTTTAGGGGGGCTAAAGCCCCCCCTAAAATGTTCTTCAGCCCCCCCAAATAATTTGGCTTGAAAAAAAAAAAAAACATTTGGTGATGTTATTAAATTAAACTATTGTTTCTTACATGGACAAGATATGTATAACTCTAAAATGCTACATATGTGTGTGCATTCTGGTTTGTATGTTTTCTCCCCCTTCAAAATACAATCCAATAGCCTATTCATCATACTTAACCTTAGGGCACTAGGACCTTGGGGAGGCTGCTGCTCTAGCTTTCTCACTCTGCCAAGTAACGTCTCTCATCAACCACAGCAGGACTATACCAAGGAGTTTATCTCCAAGTAAACTACACCAAGGAGTTTATCTCACAGTAAACTACACCAAGGAGTTTATCTCATAGTAAACTACACCAAGGAGTTTATCTCACAGTAAACTACACCAAGGAGTTTATCTCACAGTAAACTACACCAAGGAGTTTATCTCACAGTAAACTACACCAAGGAGTTTATCTCACAGTAAACTACACCAAGGAGTTTATCTCATAGTAAACTATACCAAGGAGTTTATCTCCAAGTAAACTACACCAAGGAGTTTATCTCATAGTAAACTATACCAAGGAGTTTATCTCACAGTAAACTATACCAAGGAGTTTATCTCCAAGTAAACTACACCAAGGAGTTTATCTCATAGTAAACTATACCAAGGAGTTTATCTCACAGTAAACTATACCAAGGAGTTTATCTCCAAGTAAACTACACCAAGGAGTTTATCTCATAGTAAACTATACCAAGGAGTTTATCTCACAGTAAACTACACCAAGGAGTTTATCTCACAGTAAACTATACCAAGGAGTTTATCTCCAAGTAAACTATACCAAGGAGTTTAGCTCAAAGTAAACTATACCAATGAGTACCATTATACAATATTTATCATTCGATAATTAAGATGTACTTGAAATGTGTTTATTTTTATTTTTGTCATTCATGTTATTTTTCTATTGAATAATATATTTGACACTAAACTAGTTAATCTTTATCTCAGTGTACAGATGAACATAAAATATCACTGGTTTGTAAAAACTACACGGACAACAAAATAGATGTAAATGTTGATCAAAATCATATTCCCTTCAGCTCAAAATAAAACAAGTAAACAACTCAAAAGTTGACCCTGTCAGGTCCGTTCTCCATCCATTGGATTTGGGAGTGACGCGGATATGAAAGCTAGTTTATCCGTCTTTCCTTTACAAGCAGGACAAGTATTTCTCTCTCGTTATTTGAGAAAAGTTCATATTTATGTTCAGTATGACCCTGACATTCTGTCTCTTCTGTTATCATATTGTAGAGACCCTGGGTCAGGAAAGCTACGAGACGTAAGATGGCTTATAGGGTGTTTATTAAGAGAACATAGAACAGGCTACTGTGGGCCGCAGCCTACGCCCAAACAACAGTAGAACCCTGTGAAAACCTCTCAACCAGCTTCACCTCTGCTCCGGGTCATAGACTGCCCCGAACGGCTCGTAACACACACAACAACATCCCCCCTCCCTCGCTCTCCAATCACAGGCACGCTTCCAGCTACCCAGCTCATGAGACGTTCACTGACCTCCTGAACATAACATTCATAACAAAACATTTCCCTCAGTCTGTTACAATATACTGAATGAATGCAAGCAAAACTACAGAGCAAAATCACACTCTTTCTGATTGAACCAATCTATGAACTGTCTGAAACAATGGATATCCGCGGCCCCAAATGGGCCTAAAAAAAAATTGACGCGCACACATGCTATTTCTCTAGGGGCTAAGCCCCCCCTTTCCTTGGATCCTAGAAACGCACCTGGTCACCGCTGCTGAGGACTTCCTTCAGACGTAAACTCCTGAGCAGTTTCATTTACTGAAAGGAGTCGAAGCGTTACTGCAATGGAAATATGTTTAAACGTGTTGTGGTTCAGTCAAAATGAAACTTCTCATTAAAACTAACTAACTACTAAAATGCATTATCATACAACAAATCTGCATTATTGTTTTTGCTTTGAGGGAAATGTATTTTTCTCCCAGATTACGTTTGTTTTTGACGCTTCATAAATACGTTTCATCGAAGGGAGGAGTGAGAGGTTCACACAAACACGGGACTTTCACCCAGGAAACCAGTGTTTGTGTCCCACGTTAAACAGATTGTCTACGTGCACTTTTAATTTACAGAATAAATTCACATCCACAATAATCAATGTGTGGATTTACACTTAATGTTAATTTTACCAGCTGATTTCTTCTGCAGCTTTCCTTTGTTTGAATCTCCACTCGTGTCAAAGACTTTATATCGTCTACAAAACAGAGAATGTTGCGATCAAGGAGACAGGTTCCTGTTTCGTGTTTATGTGAGCGATTATGTTGAAAATGAAGGTTTGTTCAAGCGTGTTCCCAACGTTAAAACCATAAAGTTTCATGCTGAACCTTCTTCACCCTGGATGTCTCCTTCTGGCTCGTCTTCGTCCCGTCGCGTGAAGCCAGACATGTTCCTCTTGACGAGTGAGCCGCGTGCCGCGATGCAAAGCCGGCGTTTCCTAAAGAGGCCGGCGTGTCGATGCCTGTGGAGGAGAGAATGATGAGTGGATCAGAGGAGGTCAGCAGTAGAACGTTGTGTCTGTCATTGTGATTATCACATCTCGTGTTTCGGGCTCGCAGACGGTGGAAAGCAGCGCGGCTTAGTTTAATCGGGGAGGCGGGGCCTCCTGCATGTCGGCATGTTTCCTGCAGATAGGCAGGACGTGTGTTTAAGATTCGGGGCTGCTTCATATCTCCCACCTGCACGTTCTCGCTGAACGCTGACGTTTTCTTTACAGCATTTGAAGCTAAAGCTCAGTGACGGGGATGAATGTTCTTTCTTCAAACGAGCTGCAGCTGCAAAGGTTGACCTTTGGTTTACTTGAACGGCCTTTGATTTACTTGAACTACCTTCGATTTACTTGAACGACCTTTGGTTTACTAGAATGACCTTTGGTTTACTTGAACGACCTTCAATTTACTTGAACAACCTTTGGTTTACTTGAATGACCTTTGGTTTACTGTTTTTCTAAGTTTATGTCACATATATGGGCAGAAACACATTTACCAGAATGTGGCCTCCAGAAGAGAAGAGGGTTGCTGCATCTCTTAAAGACACAGCGCTCACATCCTCTGTGTTTTGTTTCAGGAAATGTGGGGATCTGAAGTGCAGTTAACATTTAACAATAAATGACCAAAACGTATTAATAACAGTCAAATATTTAACTTAACCCCATCTGCTCGGAGCTTTTTTTTACTGCTTTTTCAGAAATGAGGAAGTGAGTTTAAAAAAACTCAAACGCTTCTAGATCATCATCCACAGCTCCGATCTAATAAATGTAAACGGCTAAAGTACTGTAAACCCTTGTAAGAAGAGAAACAATGGACTACATTTAAAAAAAAAAAGATCGTTATATTTTTATAATTATGTAATTCCGTAAGCTCCTCAACATGACTGAACGATTATAACGTTTCACTATTTAACTAATTTAGTATCCCTAACAACAGCGGATTTCGCTCAAAGTACCACGACTGTAACCGTAGAGACTGTACGAATCTTCCAGTAGTAGGACCTTAAGCTGCGAAAAAGCAACGGGAATTTTTTCCCATTTCTGCTTCTGTGTTTTGAGGTCCTGCGATCTCATTGGCCCTCAGACTCATCTGAAAGTGCGTCAGATATATATATTTTTTTATTATGTTTTTAAAGGCAAGGAGTTGCTGATTCTTTAGAGATCAAGGACAATAGGGGCTGGTATTCATATCAAGGTCACATGAGCTGTAGGGCCCTGATAACAGCTGGAGACGTCATTCTTTATTTAATAATCTGCTGATGAAGCTCATGTGGTGCGAGAGAAAGCTGTCAGACAGCTACTACACTGCCGTATGGCTTTAATTAAACAGACTGTTTGAGGTATTTTGTTTCCTACATTTAGTTAAAAATAACAAACAAAACGCATTCACGCCAAAAACAACTCACTTAATTTAAAGATTTTTTTTTTTCTCTTTCTCTCTTTAAACAGAAGCATTAACTCAGCAGCCGAGTGCTTCTGGAGGAACTTGATGCACTCTGATTATTACTGAATTAACCTCACACATTAATCTCTCATAGATCCACCGGCTCATTAAATCGCCTCTTATCTTCTGTCACGAGGTCGAAACACTTCAAAATAAAATAATAAAATCCTCTCTCGTATCTCTTCCCTCCTCCCCCTATTAGCTCTTATCTGGATTTTCTTTTGCAAATCCTTTGTACTTCTCTTCTCAACTGTTTCCTCTTTTTTTCACTATTTCTTTTTGAACATTAATACTTTCTCGCTCATAATATGGAATTGAAAAAAAATCCCTCATCGTCATTTTTAAAAGGACTCTGAGAGAGAAACTTGGACGGAATACATCTTTTCAGAATCATCTCATCCGTGATGATTCTGGAAAGTCTGGGATATTTTGTGTCTGGTTTAATTTTTTTTAGAATTTCCTCTGACACCTAAACTTATTTATTGTTAAGACATTTTCATTAATAAACTCATTTTAAGTCACTTGAGCAGCTTTGTGTCAAAAATAAAAAGCACCCCGCTGGCTCTGAATGAACATATATACAGTCAGGTCCATAAATATTTGGACATTGACACATTTTTCATTATTTTGGCTCTGTACATCACAACAATGGAATTCAAATGAACAAATCAAGATGTGCTTTAAGTGCAGACTTTCAGCTTTAATTTGAGGGTATTTACATCCAAATCAGGTGAACGGTGTAGGAACTACAACAAATTAAAATGTGGCCACCCCATTTTTAAGGGACCAAAAGTAATTGAACAAATTAATATAATCATAAATCTAATTGTCACTTTTAATACTTTGTTGAAAATCCTTTGCAGTCAATGACAGCCTGAAGTCTGGATTCCATAGACATCACCAGACGCTGGGTTTCGTCCCTGGTGATGCTCTGCCAGGCCTCTACTGCAACCGTCTTCAGTTCCTGCTGGTTCTTGGGGCATTTTCCCTTCAGTTTTGTCTTCAGCAAGTGAAATGCATGCTCAATTGGATTCAGGTCAGGTGATTGACTTGGCCATTGCAGAACATTCCACTTCTTTGCCTTAAAAAACTCCTTTTTGATGATTTTTTCATTTCAACTCCATTGTTGTGATGTACAGAGCCAAAATAATGAAAAATGTGTCAATGTCCAAATATTTATGGACCTGACTGTATATATATATATATATATATATATATATATATATATATATATATATATATAAACAGCTGTCATACTCCTTCTTCTGTTGGCAACGTGGCCCACCAAACGCCAGAAGAGGTTTGCAAAAAAATGTGTGAAACACTTCCTCCGCCGAATTAGGCATGCTCCTCCTCAGCTGAGTCAGTAATGGCCAGATTGTACTGTCAAGGCGCGTGTGTCCGAGAGGAAGAGGCTGCGATTTACTTACAACAATTTACAACAAGTTGTATCTCCTCACTCACTGGGTGCATCCCAAGTCTCTAAATTGCATCTCCGTTTCCCGCCCTTGAGTCCTTTCCTTGCGTCTTAGTCCCTCCTACCAGGGATGCATGGAAAGACGCAAGGAAACCATGCGAGGAGAGAGGACACAAGGAAGTATGTTTTAACCGACATGAGACGTCCTTTCCTCTGACGCGTCACATGAAGAGACGTTGATTTCTGATGACTGCTGCCAACTGATCACAGCTGATCACAGTGACATACACACAAGCGCACAAATGCGAACATGCACGCAACCGTATTAACACGTGCACACGTGCACACACGCGACCGTAGTAACATGTGTGTGTGTGTGTGCGCGCGCGGCCGTTCACGCGGACACACGAGCGCGGGCGTTCAAGCGCACGCACGTTCGCGGCCGTTCACGCGCGCGCACACACTCACGCGCACATAGACACACACAGTCAGTTAGCTTTGTCTAACACAAAGCTAACTTGCTAGCAATCAAATTCACTTTTCTTTCTCTCCACCAACAGCCTGCAACTGCGTGTGTGTGTGTCCTCTCAATGTAGCTAAAACAAGAATGAGTGTGATACTGCACTGATTAGCTCATTTGAAGCACCAGTGTCATGAGTGACAGACTGAGTTTTTTGCTTTGAAAAGGATCTCCATTGGCTCCAATTCATTTATGTTTTCATAAAAAGCTTAATATTTCAAGAACTTCAAAGGCAAGACCCCAAAATAATGATACTTCCTGAGAGATAAGACTCTTGTGAACGCGTAGATGTTGTTTCTGGGTCTGTAGGTTACACAATGTGTCTCTAGTGATTTTGAAATCAGGTACGATCGTCAGGGGGACATTGCTTTGGAGGGAGAATTAACATGGCAACCGATGGAGGAGAATTAAGACAATATTTCCTACGTTTTGAGGTATGCATATGCCTAAATAGTATTTGGCATGGAGTGAATGGCAAAATACAAATATTTTTTCCGCAAGAGTCTGAAGCTCCTCTGCACTCTAGCGATGATATCACCACTCTAACCTGCGCCATACAGAACTCTGAAATGGTCCCCTAAATTGTCCTAAACTAGGGTTTGTGAAAAAGAGGACACTTCGTTCCGGGGGGGGGGGGGGAGGAGAGAGAGGAGGAGGACACATCGTCGCGGGGGGAGAGAGAGAGAGGAGGAGGACACTTCGTCGCGGGGCGGGGGGGGGGGGGGTAGCAGTAGTGTGTAGCATGCCGTGAACTTACATTTACGTTGAGATCGGTCGACCAATGACAGTTCTCTCTACAGTCAGAGCTTGCGCAAGAAGGTGGAACGTGAGGGAGATACCATTTCCAAAACTTGTAAGGGGGTAATAACTATTTTCCCGAACGTAGCAAAATCCCGGACGTACCATTTCCAAAACTTGTAAGGGGGTAATAACTATTTTCTCCGACGTAGCAAAATCCCGGACGTTTTTGGAATCCCTGCCGGACGCTTTTTTTAGGTCTCGAAAAGAGGACATGTCCGGGAAAAAGAGGACGTCTGGTCACCCTACCTAAACTTGAACAATAATTACATGAAAACTGTGCTAGCTATCAAAAAATGCCCAATTGGGCAAATAAACTCCAGACTTTTGTCAACGTTTGAAACTTTAAATAATTTCTCTACGTTAAATTATGGCGAGTCACTATGGGTGCTCTCTTCACGCTGAAACCCCATTCAAGTCAATGGGACAAATTCTCGCAATTTTTTGTGTTTTTCGGGAAAACGGCCGGTCAAATCTCTTAGAAAAGTAATTCCACACGATTCCCGTACGTTTTGATGTATTTTGACACATGTGCTGGATATGGTCCAAAGTCTAGACAAAAGGAGAATAAGAAGATGAAGGCCGCAGGAGAACATAAAGTGTGCTTGCCTGCAGGGCTCTATGAGCCCTTGCGGCTGAGCCACATTTAATAATAAAGAATATATAATTCTGATGAAAAATTTAATATTGCATGACATTTGAGGATTTCAATTTTTAGCATCTGCATTTTGATAAAAACTGAGTCAATATCAGCGGATGAAGAAGCTCATGAGATCCAATCAATTCAGTTAATTAATTCAGTCATCTGGATAATTGCAAGTGCCCGTCTGCTTCAAAAGCAGGGGGGAAAAATCAAACATAGATTCCATGATCTTCTAACAGTACAATGGCAAATAAACTCAAAGGACAAGCACTTTTTTCACCGCTGACAAGCAGGAGATGATCATGAATGCATATGAGGAAGTCAAGACCTTAGTCATGGCAAAGTCTAATGCTGCGTTCACATTAAAAACCTTGCGAATATTCACAACGTTTTTGGTGCGTTAAGATAAATGCGTCAGTGTTGGGAAAATGTATCGGCCTCATCACCCAAATCAATCAGATTATATTTATTTAAATGTGCCTGCTGGCAGTAGTATACAAATTAATATATACTTATGAGGATATATGTACTGTATGCACGTATGTATCATGTACTATATATGTGTATATTCATATAGGTGTAGATTACCATATAACTAGGAGTTTGAATATGTGTATGGGCAGATCAGTATGTATGCATTATTCATAATCAGAAATTCAATCAATTGAAGCAGTGAAAATTAATTGTGTGTGATTCTCTGTATGAGTCCATCTTAATCATTTTCTACAATAATGATATGTATGGTGTACTAATAACACTGTCATATAATTATGAGTGCTTTCAACATCCATAAGTTTTTTAAGTGCTAAATAAACGTTACGAACAGCACGGCCTGCAGCGGGTGATAGTCTATGCATACAGTCTGCATACAGTATGTGAGCATACAGGTCAATCGGCTGCGCCTGTGGTGTTCAATGTACGGCTTGAGAAGGTCTCGTAAAGACATTATTCCTTGTCGGCAGAAAGTCATGATGATATGAGAACGGATCTTGGCGATCTGGAAGAACTCTCTCCCTATAAAACTAATATAACTGATATCGCTCCTTCATCAATGAGGAAGGAAGCTGGCTTTTTTGTCTGGTGGGAGTGGCCACCTTATCCAGTGAATTGAAATAAACCTGCCCTGGTGCAGGTTAATGGATTTCGATGTGTTGCTATGGTGATTTATCCAAACTTCGTGGAACTGAAAAGCCTGACATGCGTCATCTTATCCTGAAAATTATCCAGCTAACTCAGTAAGCCAGGTATACGAGGAATAGGGCCCAGGTGTGAAACTCTTCACCTGGGGAGGAGAACACCGCCATCTAGTGGCCATGTTGATGTTCTGCATCTTCACAAATATATCCACAACCGTTTGATGGTAGACGAAGGTGGTGTAACACTTACTGTTTTATTGCATTCATAATTTAATTGGTGACTTTTTTACTTTTTGGCCCACACTGTAATCGGTGTGTGTGTGTGTGTGCCTTTCTTGTTTACCTACCTATGTGAGGACAACATGATTTAGACCTACAAACGTGGACGTTTCATCTCGTCCTCACCAGGACCGCTTCAGGGTTTTATTGTGAAGGTCAGAAGTCGGTTCAGGCCGGCAAGAATTCTACTCTCCAGATAACTATTTTTTATTCATAGTTTATTAATTCATGTTTTTATTCTGCCGTATCATTACTTTTATTCTGTTGTATCATTACTTCCATCTACTAGCAGTGAAGAAACGTGTGTTCAGGAAACGTGTGTTCAGGAAACGTTGACCGAACTCTTGGATGAAATTTCAGACAGTTAAATAAAATAAGAAGCGGACTAAAACAATGTAAAATGGTCAGAAAATGACTTTATTGGAGTCGATGTGATTTCTAGTTTAAAATGAACAGAATATTAATTCTACCAGCATGGACACAACCGCGGTGTTGTTTTGTCACTTTGCTGCACAAACTCTGTCGGGGCCCTTTGGTTCATATTCTAGACGTTGTGACACGTCAGTAGAGCCTTTGATTCCCTCGACCAGGCCAAACTAAAGGAGGCTGTTATGTTTCTTTTAGACATTCAAACCATAAAATACACATCTGGGTGGCAAGAAAACACTTAACGAGTTGGGATAAAGTAAAGAGTTTAACTTTAAAGGTGCAAAGGCACAGTAGGATTTCAGTTATGCACACACACACACACACACACACACACACACACACACACACACACACACACACACACACACACACACACACACACACACACACACACACACACACACACACACACACACACACATGTTTAGCTGGCATTCTTGCCGTTCCTCTTCTTCTTTTTCTTCGGCGTTTGCTTCTTGGAGGACTCGGCATTTGAGGAGGCCGTCGTTTTAGCCGATTCTGGTGCTCGTGCTGGTTCAGCCTGGACCTTCCCGTCTTCCACTGGCACCACTGGTTTGCCCTCAGTGGCCTGGACCGAGATCTCAGCCTCTGCTGCGTTTGGTTTCTGCTCCATCGGTGGGTCGATCTTGACTTTCTCAAGTTTAGTAGCCGGTACTTGTTCAGCAGGTTGCTGCTGGATCTCCTCCTGTGGTTGGACTGGTGGAACCTCCTCCTGGACCTGGGCTGGAACCTTTACAGCGTCTGTTGGTATCATGACCTCCACTGGTGTGGCCACGGCTGGCTTTGGATCCTCCTCGACGTTATCTGGCTGTGGGGGAACTGGTTCCGCCTCCTCCTGGACTTGAGCTTTGGTTTTGAACTGGACAAACGCAGAGGACACCAGGTCTTCTTCAGGGTCCACGTCGTCACTATCGTCTTTGTGAGTGTCGCTGGGCGTGGCCATCAGGGAGGCAGCAATCTCCTGCAGCTTGGCCTGCTCCTCCCTCAGACGGGACATGCCCTCCGTTAGGACCGGGTCCTCCTTCTGGATCTCCTGGAGCTGCTGGAGATCCTGGAGCTCCTGAAACTCCTGGATATCCTGGATCTCCACGGGGGTCAGCGAGGCAGCGTCTTCGGGGACGGGCGTTTCATCGGCTGTAGAGCTGCCGAAGACCTTTGATGGGATGTTGGCGTTAGCCAGGCGGATCTCCTTGATTTTGTCGTAGAGGATCACCCTCTCGCTCTGCAGGGCTTGACACAACCTCTCCAGCTTCTGGATCTTCAGGACGAACACGTCGTACTCTTTGCTCTTCTCAGTTCTCTGGTGCGATGGAGGAGAAGTGAGATGTCGTGAGAATAAAACCTTGATGGGTTCCATCAAGACTAGGCAGACCCTCTGAAGGGCTAAACACGAGTTGGAGCAGCAACATGGTCGACGTACCTCCTCCATCATGTCCGTCAGAGCCTTGTTGCAGTTCTCGAACCTCGTCCTCCACAGAGTCGACTCCTTCTCCATTTTCTTCATCTTGTCTGACATCTAAAAAGAGGGAGGAGTTTAGAAACAACTAGAAAAACGGACAGGTTTAACACTTCTTATCGTTGTTACTCCCACTGAAGACAATCTGGTTCCATTAAAAAATCGCAATAATCTCCACCTGACTCCTCTCATCCTCACTCGCCCCCACAGAGCTTCACCTACGTTGTCCATCTCCTTCTTGAAGCGGACGTAGATTTCGTTGCTTTTGGCCAGCGTCGCCTGGAACTCGTCAAACTTCTGAGCGTAGAGGCTCAGCTGTGGAGAGACGGACGGACTGAAGCACGATATCTACATCTCACATCCAACATCTAACATTTACATCTAACATCTAACATCTACATCTAACATCTAACATCTTACATCTACATCTAACATCTAACATCTTACATCTACATCTACATCTAACATCTTACATCTACATCTAATATCTACATCTAACATTTACATCTACATCTATATCTAATATCTACATCTACATCTACACCTAACACAGCTGGATGCTAGAAGACAACGTACACATTCACGGTAAACGTCTAGTTAAATGTTGTATCCCCACTGGAGACAGTTAACAAGAACGCGATCAATGCAGCTCACTGTGATCCTTCTGTCGGCGTATAATGGACTCATAATAATGTTGCTTTATTGCAATTAAATCAGCAGTACTCCCCTCATATTTACTCGTAATAAAGATTAATTCGGGCATTTTCTAAGCCTCTTTGTAAAAAAATAAACACCTGTCCAAGAGATGAATACATTTCTCCTGAAGTGAAGCCACTTAAACGTACGTTTAAAGAAGCACAACAGGATTCATGCTCTCAGTCTCGTGAACATGTGAAGTGTTGGATAATGAAAGTGATGAATTACAATGTGAATCAGTCATTAATCATGAGCCTCACAGCTGGAGGCCATTCATCATCCAGTCTGTGACACATTATAGTCCGACATAATGTTCACTTATAATAGAAGCTGTAAATGAATGTTACAAAAGAGACGAGATAGAAATGATGCTGACACATCTAAATATGTTTGTCTCTTTTTTCATCTGGATTTTAAATATAACTTCCAACAGGCTGTGAAAAGAAAGTCAAAGTCAGAAGAAATACTAGAATTACTGTGATTAGAAAACATGTAACCACATTTTTTATTTGATTTTTATATTTCATATCTGAAGTCAAATGTCACGTTGTTTCAGTCTAAGTCAAGTCTCAAGTCCTGGTTCTTGAGAGTCCAGGTCTGGAGCGAACCTGAACCCTGATACACTGTTTCCTGCTTTTTTAACAACCTCTGTATGTCGAGAATGTTTTGCTTCACATGAAATATGAATTAGAACTTCAGAACTGAGTTTCTGTCTTTTGAGCATATGAATGTGTGTGATTTTATTTAGTTTTTCCCTGAACAGTATTAAGTATTTAGGGAGTTTTGAGTGTAGTTCCTCTGTTTGAAAACTGTCCGGATGAAAAAACTTCTCACTGTGTGGATTTTTCTGATATAATTTCTTAGTGCTTTCAGCTCTATACACACATTTCATTGACCTTCATTAAATTGAAGTGGATGCAAAACTCTCAGAGACACGTGAAGGAATACAATCTGCATGACTATATATATATATATATATATATATATATATATATATATATATATATATATATATATATATTATATTTGGAATTTAACATTTATACCTGTTTTTCTTTTTAAAAGGGTGCATTTTCTGCATTTTCTTTAGATTGAAACCTTTGAAACTGTGTTGAGAATTTTTCAAAATTATTAATTAACAATTCACTCTTGAAATATGTAAAATAATTCTAATTTAAATCCAATAGTTAGGAGACTTTCCAGCTTCCTGTCAGCGATCGAAGGGCCTTCGCTGTGTCTCCCGACCTCAGCACTGCAGGCCCCTGCGGCGGCCGCCAGGTGTGTGCTACCTGTGCATATTCACCTGCGCCTGCATCACAGTCCCCTGCTCTCTGAGGGTCTGAGTCTGCAGTTTCCACTCAGCGGCCTGAACCAGTAACTGGTTAGAGAGAGCAGACAAGACGCGTTACAGAACGTTCTTTACCTTCTTCTTCATGGTCAGCTCCTGCTCCTTCATAGCGAAGCATTTCTTTGTTTTGTCAATAGCCTCCCTAAGCAACTACGGAGACAACACAGGGTCAATCTGGGGAACTGTTACCACGGACACACACTTTAAAATCAAGCTCACACATTATATAGCACACTTTTATGAAATATTACGGAAAGAAATGACAGCCAATATCAAATGAGGGAAAGAAGAAATCAATAAAAAATGATATGAGAATAATGTGAATTAAACGTAATGATTTATATTGATGATAGTATGTGAATGATATTTAATTAATGTTTATTTATTATCATTATATAATATTAATATTATTATTTTATTAATATTTTATCTATATTCATGCAGCGATGAAACAAGAATGAGTAAGAAGAAGTCGGTGGGGAAATTATAAAATAATAATAATAATAATAATAATAATAATAATAATAATAATAATAATAGTTTAAAATGACTGTTGACCTGATAAAAAAGAGACGGTACGTATGTGCGTATTATAATATTGTGCATTTTACTGTACTGTAAATTGCTTTACACTGTAAAAAAAAACATATGACAACTTTGACTTAAAAACAGGTATAAAATGTATAAGACATAATGAATATTTCTGTATTTTCTGTCTCTGACAGGATGAAAGGCCAACTCACATATTCCTTCTCCCTCTTGTGCGTCTCCTGGGCCTCGCTCAGCAGGGCCTGGTTCTGCTGCAGCCGGGCTTCAGTGAGCTTGTGCTGTAGGTCGCGGTGCTTGTTGATCTTCTCCAGACTCTGAGAAGAAGAAGAAGAAACAATGTCCTTTTGTTTGTCATGGAAATATCAGAAAATACAACAGAATATACACACGATTCACACTTTCAACCTGCTTGTTTTGAATGAAAAACAGACTCAAACTAAACAAATATATTTGTAAGGATTATTATTTATTAGTTTTTGTTAGTTTTTTTATTAACTATTGTCTCATTTTGGCTCCAGCATTTAGATTTTAACACGTTTGCTGATGAGTAAATGAAGATAAAGTGTTTATATATATATATATACTATAGTTAATGTGAATATTGCTCATGCAGTATTGATTATATACATTATTTCTGTGCCGAGTTCTAATAAGGCGTATTTTAAAAGATCATTTATGTGTTTTATAGTTCAGTCAGCAGACACAACATAAACAAGACATAACTGGTTTTATCTTCATACTTTCTCATTGAATCAGAGTTGCTGTTCTAAATGTTGTTCAGTCAATAATGAAACTCTCCTCTGTCCATGACCTTTGACCCCTCACCTCCTCCCTCATCTCACACTGGCTCATTAATCCCTCCAGCTTGTCTGTCAGGCTGCTGTTCTCGCTGCACAGCTTGTCGTTGCGCGTGCTGTGATGCTCGATCTGAGTCTGGATCTCCGTGAGCATCTCCTGGAAGTGGCTCGTGATCTCCGTCCTCTTGTCCTCGTCCTCTCTGCAGCGCTGCAGGGTCTCCTCCTGCAGGAGAGAGACGCTGGTTTTACAGCAGCTGCTACCGTCACATCATCATGTCATTGTTGTGCGTTGTTGTGCGTCCGCGCTACACACCCTCATTACGACGTAGTGTGCCTGCAGCTCTCGGCACAGAGCCTCCAGTTCGCTGCGGGCAGCAACGCTGCTGCGTCGCTCGTCCTGCAGCTGCAGCCGCTCGTCCTGCAGGACGCACAACCTGTGCTGCAGGACGCACACCTTCCTGTCATCGCCACGCCGCAGGGCTGCCTGCACACACACACACACACACACACACACACACACACACACACACACACACACACACACACACACACACACACCACAAACACACACACACACACGCTCAGCTTTCTGTGCAGCTGTTGAAAGTCTTCACATCTGAAATAAAACCCTTCTCACCACTTCCGCATATTTCCTGACCACCTCCTCCAGCTTCTTCTCCGGAGAGGAGAGCTTCTTCAGGCTCTTCATGATGAGACAGACCTCTGTGGACACAAAGACAACAAGTCCAGTCCAGCCCTCTGAGGAATGTTTATGTGCTTTAAAATGAGTTGGACATTGTATTTCTTTTATCTCCATTAATCCATTTTTATCTGCTTAGGGTCTGGTTTCCTGGGCCAACCAGGCCCGAAAGGCCTCCTTCTTCAGCTTGACGGCTTCCTTCACCCCCGGTGTCCACTACCGGGTTCTCGGGTTGCCGCCACTACAGGCACCGATGACGTTCCGACCACAGCTCCTAGCGGCCACGTCCACAATAGAGGCTTTGAACATGGTCCACTCAGATTCCATGTTTCAAACCTCCCTCGGGATGTGTGAGAAGTTCTTCCAGAGGTGGGAGTTGAAGACCTCCCGGACAGGATCCTCTGCCAGACGTTCCCAGTTCACCCTCACTACACGTTTAGGCATGCAAGGTCTTTCTAGCCGACTCCCCGCCATCTAATCCAACTCACCACCAGATGATAATCAGTTGACAGCTCTGTTACTCTCTTCATCCGAGTATCCAAGACATACGGCCGCAGATCAGATGATATGGTGTTCTGGTACTAGGTACACTTATGAGCCATGCTCGAACATGTTCGTTATGGACAAACCGTGGCTAGCACAGAAATCCAATAACAAAACACTGCTCGGGTTCAGATCGCCAGTTCCAGAGCCAGTGCTGTGCGTGGAGGTGAGTCCAACAATATCTAGCTGGTACCGCTCCACCTCCCGCACCAGCTCCGGCTCTTTCCCCGTTAGAGAGGTGACGTTCCACGTCCCTAGAGCTTGTCTATGCTGCCGTTGATCGGCTAGCACAGGCCCGCCCGGTCTGCATAGCACCCGACCCTTCCTTTTATCTCATGAGAGTAAATAAATACATAGAGTTTATTTAATACCTGGAACCTTTAAAAGCTATTGTGATGTGTAAATATTGCCTCACCTGTCTCCATGGCAACAGGGATGTCCTCCATCGGCTCCTTCTTCACCTTCTCTGTGGCCTCCATCACGCTCTGTGGCGTTCAAAGGCAATGACAAACCCTCACACAAACTACGCCAGAAGTCAGGAATTGAATCGTGTGTTTGTGTGTGTGTGTGAGAGTGTGTGTGTGTGTGTGCGTGCGTGTGTGTGTGTGTGTGTGTCTCACGTCAGCTGGACGTCACCTGACTCACCTGCATGTCCAGGAGGTTTGCTGCAGAGCCGTGGGTGCTGATGATGTCCTCCAGTCGCCTCTTGAACTCCTCCATGGGGTCGGAGGAGGAAGAGGAGGAAGAGGAGGAAGAAGAGGGTGGAGCTGCCTCCTCACCTTCTGGGTTCTTGGCGGTGCCGTCCGGCCGGGGTGGCGCCAACAGTTCAGCTGCTTTCACCGACGTCTCCATCCTCAGTGCTCTGGGAATATTTACATGGATATATAAATATATATCAGAGCACAGTTGCACTAGCCAATCATGGCTCAGTAGGGCGGGGTTAAAACGAGGCTGTAGACATTTAATCTTGTTTATCATGTCTTTGTGTGTGTGTGTGTGTATTTATATTACTTGTGTTGTGAGGACATACATCTGTTTACACAGCTACACTGTGGGGACTCACCTTCTTTCCGGGGACAATGTAAGGTTGACAACTTGGATTAAGGTTATGTTTAGGTTAAGTTTAGGTTGAGCTTCAGCTTTAGGATAAATTATGGTTTAGGGTTAGGTTAGGGTTAGCAAAGTCATGGTTGTGGTTAGGGTGAGTCTCCAGGAAATGAAAGTCAGTCAATGTAATGTCCTCTAAAGATGTATGTGTATGTGTGAAACTATAACTATGTGAGACTATAACAGGTGTGTGTGTGTGTGTGTGTGTGTGTGTGTTTGTGTGTCTTTGTCCTCACGTCTCTGTCACAACATGACGGCGCCACTGTTATTGTATCTGGTCAGTTAAAATTAGCCGTCTCAGCCCCCCCCCCTCACTTTGTCACACACACACACACACACACACACACACACACACACACACACACACACACACACACACACACACACACACACACACACACACACACACACACACACACACACACATACTTCAGACCACACCTGTTATAGTCTCATCTATTCTGAGTGTGTCCAAATAAGGACAAATGGCCACACACACACACACACACACACACACACACACACACACACACACACACACACACACACACACACACACACACACACACACATTTATGTATCTCCAGTCTGTTTACCTGCTTCATGTAATAGGACCCCTCCCCCTCCAGACTCCACCCACCAGGTTACAACCAATCACGGTCCTTTCCTGAATTACAGTTTTTCTACCTGAATATTTGAATATATGCTACAAATGTGTGTCCAAACCCAAAATCAAAACCAATGGTAATTGGAGGTGGACAAAACAATAGAAATACCAGATTAAAAACTGATGTAACAAAGACAGACTGAGCCGCGTGGAGCTGAAAGCTGACGAGAGGATCAACGTGTTGAAAAAGGTTTTAATGCTGTTTTCAGGTGAAACTGAAAGAGGTTTGATTGACACATACATATTACATACTCCTTAAAATTAGCTTTTCATAACTGTTTTGCATCTCCTCTCTGTGTCGTATTGATGCTATACACTTTAAATACAAGAGTTAATATGACATCAAATATGAATAGAAGGAATGGCTTCACGTTGAATCCTCACAGTTTAAATGAATGTATGACGGCACCCAAGAGGCCAAAAGGTTGAAGAGAACAGCAATAAATGACATTTAACTCCGATATATAAGGAATAAAACAGCTAAAACATCTTTCATGACACTCCACATATCCACATGGAGAGAAAACACGCTCTGAAGGCATGAATATATATTTATGATCACGTTTCATGGGACTCGTAGAAGATTTACGTACGTGACGAAGTGACTCACGCGTCCATCATGGAAGCCCTTCGTGTGTACGTTGTATATTAATACACAGTATTAGTAGGCCAGTGTTTAAAGTGTCACCAAACCAACAAACGGGTCATTTAAATGATTATATAAGTATTATTTAGTTAGTCAAACGAAGAAGCAAAACGACGACTCTGGTTTAGTTGAACTTCTGAGGAGGAAGAGAAGAGAAGAGTCTTACCGTGATCAGTGGAGTGAAGGAGAGGAGGCGAGGAAGAGACACCGAGAGGCAGAGGAAGGAGAGAGGAAGGAGAGAGGAAGAGGAGGAGGAGGAGGAGGAGGAGGAGGAGGGGGAGGGCCACACGACAGCTGACCCCCAAAATAACCTGAGAGGCTCAGCTCACACTGAGGACACAAGGGTGTGTGTGTGTGTATGTGTGTGTGTGTGTGTGTGTGTGTGTGTGTGTGTGTTCTCTACAGGACAGCTTCCTGAATAACATTTCAGTGTCTGTTTTAACGAGTTGTTATTTCTGAGACAAAGTATGAAACAATGTATCTGTATTTTTTTCGCGAGTTATAAAAGATCTCATCTGAACAATTTGATCTGTTTGTTGTTATTTGCTTCTTCTTTTTTTCACTTCCTTTGTGTTAATAAACTAGTCCTGGACTGTTTTTTGGTGTTGTTAAACCTGCCTGGAATAAAGTTTGTTAAAGCGATTCTGGAATCTTGTCGTACTGTATCCCCCCGTTACAGTACGATACCAACATGGACTCAGCAGACGACGACGCATCGCAAACCCGGTTCGGGTCGATCGAGGAGGCGATCCCGCAACACGAGACTCGGTTGGTCGCCAACTCAGGAGACAGAACCAAAGCAAGTGGGACGTACTAGACTCCTTGTGGAGGAATGAGAGCGGCGTCGACGGGGAGGCCTCTGCATGTACTGTGGCCAGGCCGGCCACTTCGCTCACAATTGCCCCGCAAAAGCCTGGGCTCTCCAGTAAACAAGGAGGTACTGGTGAGCCGAGCAAGTCCCCCATCCTCCTCCTTCCAAAGACTACTTTTTCATGCCAAGCTTCTCCTTCCCGGGGGCTTCTAGACTGTTTCCCCTTCCTGGATTCGGGAGCAGATGCGTCCTTTACGGACTGGCTACACAGTTGGGGATCGACCAGCTTCCCCAGTCAGTTCCTGCCAGCGCTCTTGGCGGTCATATTCTGGGGACGGTGACACACCAGACCATTCCAATCCAGCTGCTCCTGCCCAGGAACCACCACGGGACCATCCACTTCTACATTCTGGAGACCCTGCGTCTTCCCCTGATTCTGGGATACCCCTGGTTGCGTCGACACAAATCCAAACATGGACTGGTCTACTGGGGCCTTTCTGAGTTGGAGCACCTCCTTTTACCAAGTCTGCCTAAAACAGGCCACCGCACCACAGGGTTCCCCTCTTACCGACTCCACACTGGAACTTACGGGGGTCCCCACTGAGTACTTGGACTTCAAAGAGGTATTTAACAAGTCCAATGCCATGTCTTTACCTCCCCACCACCCTTATGATTGTGCAATCAACCTTCATCCTGGGACGTCCCCCCATAGGGGTGGTCTCTACTCCCTGTCGGCTCCGGAAAGATAGGCGATGGACACGTACATTAACGACTCCCTGGCTGCCGGTCTCATCCGTCCCTCATCGGATTCTTCGTCGTGGGGAAGAAGGACAAGACCCTCAGAGCCTGCATCAACTACCGGGGCTTGAACGAGATCACAGTGAAGAACCGGTACCCTTTGCCACTCATCACGACAGCCTTTGAGTTACTTCAAGGAGCTACCATCATCACCAAGCTCGACCTCTGCAACGCCTTTCACCTGGTCCGGATTAGAGAGCGGGACGAGTGTAAAACGGCATTCAACGTCATTCGGCATTCCAAAAATATTTATTCTATTGTTAATTTGGTTTTAATGATATTTGTAGTGTTTTCTGGGGGGCATTATGTATTTTATTTTTTGTGGTACAGTAAAAAGTACAATATTTACCGTATTAATTAATTTTTATTGTTTGTGTTTTCTAGGGGGCATTATTTATTTATGATGAATTCAATAAAGTCACATAAGAGAAATGGACTTGAAGAAATGAAGGGATTTAAGTTATTGAACATTTATTGATTCACTAAAAAATACACACAAAAAATAAAGACTGTGTTTTTATTATAACACCAAAAGATTATCATCAGTGGGAATCATGAAATTTGTTCCGTTGGTGACCAGATGGGGGCAGCAATGAACCGTCACAGGTTTGTCTGCATGTGTGTGTGTGTGTGTGTGTGTGTGTGTGTGAGTGAGTGAGAGAACGAGAGCTGTGTCCAAGCACAGCCTCATAAAACATATAGCCGTGCTAAATGGTCTGAGACTTGAATATTAAAAATAATAATTTACTGGCGAGTCACATTGGAGACACACACACACACACACACACACACACACACACACACACACACACACACACACACACACACACACACATAGAACATGGACTCCTGTGTCGCTACATGTTGCCAACTTATTTTTATATGACGTTTCTTAATTTTTTGTGCGTTGCATTCCTTTGTTTTCTTTTTTCCTCTTGTATGTTGCTCCTTCCTTGTATCCTTCCTTGTCTCCATCCTTGTATCCTTCCTTGTCTCCTTCCTGTGTCCTTCCTTGTCTCCTTCCTGTGTCCTTCCTTGTCTCCTTCTTCCTTCTCTATTCCTCTTCTTCCCTTAGACCGACTTCCATCTTACCTTTTCCTTTCTTTCCATAACTTCTTTTCTCTTTACTTCTTCCACTCCTTCCTCTTCCTCACCTTCCTTCTTCCCGTCCCTCCCACCCTTCTTCTTTCCTTCCACCATCTCCCTTATTTCTTTCCTTCCATTTCTTACTTCCTTTCCTTTATATTTGTCCTCTCTGTCTTCCTTCTTTACCTATTCCTTCCATCTGTCCATTCCTCTCTCCTCCTCCCTGCATACCTCTCTTTCATTCCTTCATTCCTTCTGTTTCTCATCCTTCTATCGTTCTTCCTATTTTGTTTCTCTTCCAGTCTTTCTTGCTTCCTTTTTCCTCTTTTTTTTCTCTCTCCTTTTTGTGTCTTTATTATTCCTTGTTTTCTTTTCTCCATTGTCGGCCCTTCCTTCCTTCCTTCCTTCCTTCCTTCCTTCCTTCCTTCCTTCCTTCCTTCCTTCCTTCCTTCCTTCCTTCCTTCCTTCCTTCCTTCCTTCCTTCCTTCCTTCCTTCCTTTACTTTCTTCTTCCTTATTTTCATATTTCCTCCCTTTCTTCTTTCTGTCCTTTCTCTTCCTTCCTTCCTTCCATATTTCCTCCCTTTCTTCTTTCTGTCCTTTCTCTTCCTTCCTTTCTTCCTTCCTCTTTCCTTTTATCTCTTTCCTCCCTTCTCCCTTCCTTCCTATTTCTCAAACTGTCTCTCTTCCTTTACGTCGTTCTTCCTCTGCCCTCGATCATCCGATGGTTATCCTCTTCCTCCTCTTCCTCTTCCTCCATTATCTTAGCGTTGTGTCCATAAGAGGAGTAATGGAACGTGATGTCCTCTACAACTGAGTCTCTTTGTTAACCTTGACAGGATGTCTCTCTCTGTCTCTTTTCTCTCTCTCTCTCTTTTCTCCTCTTCAGCTGTGAGACTGAGCAGAAGTTCTTTCACTTTTCACCTTTTATTTGCAGCCTTGAAACTCCAGACGAGGAAACACACACACACACACACACACACACACCTTGTATTTCCTTTGATAGAGGAAGAAGAGGAAGAGTGTGTGTGTGTGTGTGTGTGTGTGTGTGTGTGTGTGCGTGTGTGTGTGTGTGTGTGTGTGTGTGTGTGTGTGTGTGTGCGTGTGTGTGCGTGTGTGTGTGTGTGGTCAGGTGTGTGTGTAGAATGTGAGTGCTGGTTGAAGCAGTGCAGACGCTTTATTATGAAATCAGAGCTGCCTTTATAAGATCATAAGAGTAACTGAAGAGAGAAGGAAATAAAAAGATAATAAATTAAATGCTCAACATTGGAACTTTACACTGAAAGGTTGTCTAAAGGAAAACGAACTGAGCTCCTCTACTTGCTCTACTGCCTCTACTTCCTCTACTTGCTCTACTTCCCCTACTTGCTCTACTCCCTCTACTTGCTCTACTCCCTCTACTTCCTCTACTTGCTCTACTTCCCCTACTTGCTCTACTCCCTCTACTTGCTCTACTCCCTCTACTTCCTCTACTTGCTCTACTTCCCCTACTTGCTCTACTTGCTCTACTTCCCCTACTTGCTCTACTTGCTCTACTTCTCCTACTTGCTCTACTTCCCCTACTTCCGCTTCTTGCTCTACTTCCCCCTACTTCCTCTACTTGCTCTACTTCCCAATGCTGAACACATCCCTGCAGCAGCACCAAGAATCCGGTCCAGCAGCTAGTCCTCCATCGGGTCCGGTGGTGGTTCTGACTCAGTAGCTATTACTGCGTCACTTTGACACTGAGAGCTTTGATGATCTGAAGTTGATTTATTTCTCTGATTTTTAAGCAGATTCATGCTGTTTGTTTGTGATGGATAGGGGAGATGAGTATGTCCTCAGGGAGGGAAGGTCACGCTGAATCTTCAGATCTTCATCAGCTGCGTGTTCAGAGCCTCATCAGCTGCGTGTTCAGAGCCTCCATCAGCTGCGTGTTCAGATCCTCATCAGCTGCGTGTTCAGAGCCTCCATCAGCTGCGTGTTCAGATCCTCATCAGCTGCGTGTTCAGATCCTCCATCAGCTGCAACGAGTGTGGAGTGTGGAGAGGTTAACAACAGAGGAAAGGAAGTGAACCCGTTAGAGATGGAGGAGAAAGACGAGGAAATGAGGGATGAAGGACATGCCGTCTGTAGGGGGCGGAGCCAGGGCCATCTCATCAGCAGTAATGCCCTGTGACTAATGACCCGCTCGCTGGTTTGATCGAGGAGCCATTTGCAGAAGCAATTAAAGAAGAAGGACCTCCATCACAGTGCTGACACAATCGGGATGGAGGTGGGCTGGAAGAATCAACCATCGATGTCATCCAGGACCTCATTGCTTCTCACTGTCTGGTCTTTTAAATCTTTGTGGCTGAAAGCAAGAAAACACATAAAATAAAGGGCTCGGCAATCACTGAAGGGCATTAAAGCAGCTCTTTTAGTTTCTTTCAGCTCATTGTTGAATGTGACCAGAAACCCTCTAAAGGGGAAGAGTCCAGCAGGATCCAGATCAGATGCTGAACCACCTCCGCTGGTCCCTTCAGACCTAAAGGATCAGCGTCTCTCCTCTGAGCTCCCTCTGGAGGTCTGGATGTCTGGAGGTCTGGAGCTCGTGGTCACAGATGAGGGTCTGAACGTAGATGAAATGGTGAATCCAGAGCTTGGTCTTCTGGTTCAGCTCCCTCTTTTAAAAACCAATCCCCCCTAGGGGGAGAAACTGAGCGATTGTTATATAAAACTGTAAATCATAAGCCATAAGTTACCATAAGTAATATACAAGTGTAATATATGGTTTGGTACATGAGACAAATCAAATATCATTCAAATAGCCCCCAATGAGACCTCGCTTGAATTTTCTGAACTAAAACCCTCTCTAACTTTGTTCTACTTCACTTTATCAAAGTCAACCTTTGCAGAGAGAATGTTCTCATATCGTGCTATGATTTGGGTTAGAGTTGGACCTTACAGCTGCATCATTTCAAAAAAATAATCATCCTGTAAGTGCTTTTTTTCTAGGAGGACCTAAAACCTTTTGATTTTTTATGTGTGTCATCTTCATTTACTCTTGACCAGTAACATATAGACTGATATTTACACATCTGAACTAAATCTCACATGTGTACCTTTTATTATAACATCAGCTGGTGTGCTGCTGTCTCCTGCTGGATACTCGTACGTTGTTTATTGTGTGTATTTACGTCCGCTGGGTATCGATGAGACATTTAAAGGGGAGTGCTGCCAGTTAGCTTGTGCCAAATTACATCTAAAGCTCCACTTATTCATATTTTCTATCCAAACATTGAAGGAAATGACTGCTGGTATTAGAGTGGATGCTCGTGGTGATGAATCTTCAGGGACATGGCACCAACTCTGCAGCGTTTTAATTCAATTTTCTCTTCAATTTATTATATTTGCTCACTTCTGACTTCATTAAATCCAGATAATGAAAAAAAAAAAAGATCTCCCCTCTAGAAACTGGTCAAAATAAATTACCAGTGAAACTAATGCTTGTGGAATTTTAGTTGGCTGATAGTTTATTTGGAAACAATAAGAAATAATTTAAGGAGAAAAAAGGTGTAAAGTTTTCATAAATAAACACTATATCTGTTGAATATTTATGTCGTATATAATGCTGAGTCACCTGAACAGTGGCTCAGATGTCTCGTCAGAGTTTTAGAAAGTTGCCCTTCATGAAGTTCATAACATCGGATGTGTTCTTCAGCTCTTTCTGCTCCTGTTTGGTTGGTTGGTGGAGAAAGAAAATAATGAAAATATCGATTATCAATATTTTTGTGACACTCTCTCTATTCTCAAAAACACCTGGTTTGTTATTATTAGTTTACATGATGTGACGACCCTCGGCAGCTGGGTCCCTGGCCTAAGATGGCTTCCTGGTGGGAGGAGCTGGGACAGTCCACCTCCGAGAGGGCATAAAAGGTGGTACCAATGGGAGTGTCGTTCTCTCTCTGACGCTATCTCTCTCACTCAGCAGGACCTGCTGCACAAGCCTTGTCCTGTGTTGATTAATGTAATTGTTTGGGCCTAAAATAAACAGGTTTTTGTGTTGGAGATCGATGTGTGGCCTCCCTTTTTGTTGCCAGCCGTGAGCCAGGTGGTAACAATGAAAACATGTACTTTCATGTATTTGTCAATACCGTTAATGCTTTAGTGGTCTTTAGTTGTCTTTAGTGGACTTTAGTGGGCTTTATATCCTCGCTCATAATTACGTGGATAAGCTGCAACGTTATTTTATGGGTTTATCTAAAAATTACGCTGCATTAATAATAATAATAATAATACATTGTATTTGTATTGCACTTTATATTTGAGCAATCTCAAAGTGCTACAGAGCAGAATAAAACAAGAGCATTTTTAAGATATATTTAAAAGCAAAGCCCATAAAAGATATTTTAGCAGTAAGCTTTCTTAAAAAGGTGAGTTTTCAGGTCACGTTTAAAAACCTCTGCAGTCTGTGGGGCCCTCAGATGGTCGGGGAGGGTATTCCACAGCCTCGGAGCTGCAGAAGAAAAGGGCCGATCACCCATAGTGCAGAGCTTGGTTCTGGGGACTTGGAGGGTATTTTTGGTTGCAGAACGGAGGTTAAATGAGGAGGTCTGGGGGGTGAGTAGTTCTTTTAGGTATTGGGGGGCATGTCCGTGAATGCACTGATGAGTGAGGAGGGAGAGCTTATATTCAATTCTGTGTGCATTATTTTTCATAGCTATGAATGCTGGATGAGGCCGACCTTAGAGTTCACGTTTTAAGACATTAAAATACACATTTGTGTGGTAATAAAATGTCTTGATCAATATCCCGATTCAAACATTCTTTAGGAGTGACGTGTGCCCCTCCGACTCAGAGAAACCGTCTTTACACGATCAATAATCGCTGCTGCGTGTGGACAGAGAGCTCTCATCCTGCAGGACCAGCTCACAGTGATGTCCAGGTGTTCTGATCACATCTAGATGAAACCAGCCAATTAGGGAGTGAATGGGCCTCGAGGAGGAGAGGCGTGCCGGCGCAGATTGGAGGTTTATTAAAAAGAACGAGTGCTCCATTGTGTTCAGGTTTCCATATTTGGCTAAAACAATATAAAAACAAGCCAGAGAGCTGCAGCCTGACAGCAGACTGATGTTAATTAAACCCCATCACAAGCAGTCATTCAGCTCTCTCTCTCTCTCTGTCTGTCTGTCTGTCTGTCTGTCTGTCTGTCTGTCTGTCTGTCTGTCTGTCTGTCTGTCTGTCTGTCTCTCTCTCTCAGTCATTAAAAGTTTTTCCATCGTTCAGCTGGCTTTCTGTCAGCGGGGATCCCGATGGCAGGTTTTAATAACAGGGAGCAGAGCGCTCCCTCAGAGACGTCAACGCTCGTCCACCAGCACGAGATGAAACACGGCGTGGAGCTATGACAGAAGCTCCGGAGGCTGCTCAGGAAAACCTGTGAGCTGCTGATTGTACTATCCAATACATAAATACACAGTACAGCTTTCAGTGCACATTTTGAGTGAGACCTGCAGAAAAAAGGTGCAGAAGATTAGGAACACTGGAAATTTACCACAGACATATTTTAATTTACTTACATTTTTATAAATATAAATATATAAATATTTATATTTACTTCTAAATTATTATTTACATAATATATATATATATATATATATATATATATATATATATATATATATATATATATATATATGAAGGACAGAGAGACAGAAACTGTTTTATATTTTATATTCATATGTTGAGTTCTTCCTCTGGTGCTTCAGGAACCAACAAACAGCGGTCGTTCCTCCAGGAGACCTCGTGTGAAACAGGAAGTTGTGTTCAGGAACCAACACACCAGCTTTCCTTAACCTGACTCGTAAGTTGTGTTGCCCAAAATTGCTTCAGCTGAAGAAGGAAGTTTATTTTGAAAAAGACTGACTTCATGTGACGAGCAGAATGTGACACGAATTGCTGGACTTTTCTTCTTCGTTCCTTCTCACTTCCTTCTTCTGACTTCATCTTCTGCTGAATATGTATTCATAAACAATAAATCATATTTGGATTATAATCAGATGTCAGCTGAAGCCAAATGAAATGAACACACCGTCTGTATTTCCATATTTATATTTAAATAACTTAAATATGTTTTATTAATTCTTTTCACAGAGTGAAGGATTACATATTACAGAAAACTAATTATTTCCTTCTCACTTCCTTCTTCTTTCCTTCTCACTTCCTTCTTCTTTCCTTCTCACTTCCTTCTCCTTTCCATCTCCCTTCCTTCTTCTTTCCTTCTCACTTCCTTCTTCTTTCCTACTTCTTTCCTACTTCTTTCCTTCTCACTTCCTTCTTACTTCCTTCCTTCTTCTTTCCTTCTCACTTCCTTCTTCTTTCCTTTTACTTTCCTTCTAACGCCCTTCTTCTTTCCTTCTCACTTCCTTTTTACTTCCTTCTCCCTTTCTTCTTCTTTCCTTCTCACTTCCTTCTTACTTCCTTCTCCCTTCCTTCTTCTTTCCTTCTCACTTCCTTCTTCTTTCCATCTCCCTTCCTTCTCACTTCCTTCTTCTTTCCTTCTCACTTCCTTATTCTTTTCTTCTTTTCTCGATTTGTACACACGGACACGTAAACAGGATAAAAACTGGATATGAATATTATAAAGAGGGTTCTTAAATATGGAAGCTGATCCATTTTGGACTCAAGCTGCTGAAATAAAATGACTTCATCTTCTGCTGAAAATGTATTCATAAACAATAAATCATATTTGGATTATAATCAGATGTCAGCTGAAGCCAAATGAAATGAACACAGCCAGTATTTCCATATTTATGATATTTAAATATATTTTATTAATTCTGTTCACATAGTGAAGGATTACATTTTACAGACAACTAATTTAATAACTTTGACAGGAAACAATCAGAGTAAAAGAAGAAGAAAAACCAGCTTTCAGTGCTTTTCCAGTTAGACTTCATAATAATAATAATAATACTACTAATAACAATAATAATAATAATAATAATGATACTACAACTACTACTACTACTACTACTACTAATAATAATAATAATAATAATAATAATAATAATAATAATGTTTAAGGCTGTTAATATTTATCTTGTGCATCGTTTTTTTTATATACATCACCAACATTCATTCAGTCGGACATATTTGGTATCTTTGGAAACTTTGTGATCTCCACTAGAATTTAAAATAAACTAAGTCAGCTAAAATTAAGTTTGGTTTTAATCCAGAAGTAACGTGATCAACAGTATGTTTAGAATAAATCCATATGTAAGATGTAATGTCAGGAAATTGTAAAAAAGAAAAAAACGATGGACGGTGGAAACCAAATTTAGTTGTGTGCAGTTAAGTGTGCACGTGTGCATGAGGCTACATAGTATTTAAGAGTTAAATTAGGGGGGCTATATAGCCTCAGTTCATCTGAACGTGCTGCTCCGGCTCTGTAATGGATCTAAACGCCTCTCGTCCTCGTCCTCAGCTGATCAGAGGTCGTGGTGTGTTTACTTCCTGCAAATCAGATGCATCATGAAGTCAACATCTCTCACAATCAGAATAAATAACATTGTTGGAGTCTGAAGCGTCTAAAGAGTCTGAAGAGTCTAAATCCCTCCATCACCCATGCGCTAGCCCAGGTCAGAGGCCATGCCCACTGGTGCTTTACTCACTCTAACTGGTGATGAACCAGTATGGACTTGTTAAAACGACGGCAGCAGAAAAGCAGAACAGAGATTGACGTCTGAGTCTAAATATAATATCTCACACTGGATTAACTGTTACATCGGGAACATGTTCCAGCTGCTGTCTCTCCTCTGATTGGTGCTCACAGAAACGCCCCCCCCCCCCCCCCCCTGTTACTTTGATTAAATCAGAACCTCCACACACCCTGAGCTCTGGAGGTTCTCTCAGCTCCGAGCAGATGGATCCTTCTGTTGAAGAGGATCAGACAACAGAGAAAACTGATCGGTTGTGGTTCATAAATCACTTCCATGTCTCGACTGATCTGCAGACGTTTGGAACGTGTTGCTGTTAAAACATCCAACAGCTGCTTTCTGACTGAACAACATTCTACTGCTTGTTAACAGCTGCTGGATTGTAAAACGCAAAAAAAGTATTCAACCCAGACGTCAGGATACATGTTGACATTCTACGATTCTGCAACCCAGGCCAACAAATATGTTTCATAAATAAGTTTCATATCAGCCTTGTATCACGCTGACAGAAACACACGTAACGCAACAACGTAACCAACAATGTAACCAACAACGTAAACAACAATGTAACCAACAACGTAACCAACAACGTAACCAACAACGTAACCAACAAAGTAACCAACAACGTAAACAACAATGTAACCAACAACGTAACCAACAAAGTAACCAACAACGTAAACAACAATGTAACCAACAACGTAACTAAAGAGTATTCTTTAAAATCCCGGGTGGTCATGAGAAGTGAAAGTCCAGAATGCGATCAGTTATAATTAAAAAGTATTTAATAAAAGGTTGAACACAAAAAACAGCTTATGCATTCTCGAATGAGGCCCTCTCTTTTCACAGATTCACATTCGGTCCCCCAGTTACCTGCCGCCTCTGCGTCCAAGAGAGAAGCCCCTTCCAGTCTTGCGTGTTAGTTTATATATCTGACATTCACATAGCTTAAGGCCCTTTCATTGGTTTAGTTCTACTTACCCACCTCAATAACTATCTTGCCCATTGGGTCCGCAGCTTCATGGGCGGAGCTAGTCTTCTTCTTCTACAGACCGGGTTGTCTGCTGCTTCATAAAGTCAATGTTCAGCTCCGCCACCTCAGGCGAACAAGAGAACTACACTTCCTTCTAATAAAAACAGTCCGTTGGCATCCACATGCACTATGCAAACGTTGTTTTAAAATCCATTCACACATTAATCATTAATAAAAACAGTGACCTTCATATGCATACAATTACACATTCTTCATAATAATAGTCCTTATTAATTATCATATTTCATGCATTGTAATGTACACATACACTGTGCAAGTCTAAATGTGACAAACTAAGCTTAAAAAAACACTACATAACCAACAATGTAACCAACAATGTAACCAACAACTTAAACAACAACGTAACCAACAACTTAAACAACGTAAACAACAAAGTAAACAACAAAGTAAACAACAACGTAAACAACAACGGAACCAACAACGGAAACAACAACGGAACATAAGAATGTAGCTGGCGTAAATACGTTACGTAACAAGCTTAAAGTCGGTGTTGACTCTTGGTTTCACACACACACACACACACACACACAAACAGATGTCTCCTGGGTGAAAACACAAGCGTAAATTTAGCAGTAAAACATCACAAAAGTCACTAACGTGACTTAAAGAGACAACACCATGTTGGGACACTGGTCTCTCACAGCGTTCTGCTGGTTGCATCACTCGGTCACACTTTAGCAGATTCATGCAGACGTGTTGACGTTGCAGTCAGCACAGACTACTTGATGTGAACTGTTGTGTCATTGAAACGGTATTTGTTGAAATGTACAGTTTCTGACCAGCAGGACTTGTTATCAGGACATATTTATTGCTTGGTTGAATCTTTTTCATTTGTTAAAATGATAAAAAACTAAATAAATACCAGTAGAGTTACGAGGTCATTCGGCTCAATATTCACCAGTAACCCTCTTGACTGTTGAAGGCTCTGACCTGGACCCTTGCTGTTAGTACAAGGAGGCTCTTGTCCTGAGTCATAGCTCCATCAGTGAAGTCTTCATCCAAGTCTTCATCCTCACAGCTTCGTTGCTAATCTTCCTCTTCACAGACAATAGAAGATGAGAGGAAACGTACATCACCTTTGACTGAGTTCAGAAACTAACGTTTTCCCTCCAACAAACGTTGACGCATATAGGTCAGAGCGGATTTACAAAATCAACTGCACTAATTTTAAACAGACAATTAATTCCCGGGGGATAATGCTCAAATTCATTACAAATCATTACTTATATAACCTCTAAAGTGTCTCCGTTTTCATTTTTCAGCATCAATTTTTCTGTGAGCATACATTTAGTGGCCCAATTAAAGCGCTCTGCTTTATTTAGCTCCGCTCTCAGTTGCCCTGCTGCGTCTGTCGGCTTAGATAAAACAAACTGTGACTGTCAGCCTGCAGAGACAGCGTCCGTTAGTGCTGGACGTCGTTAATCTGTGGTGATGACAGATCAAACTTTGGCTCCGAGGCTTCGTTTGGAGATAGGAATCAGGGGAGGTGTGTTCTATTTGACTTCCTTCCACCTCTCCTCGGCGTTGGCCTGTTCTTCTTCCTCGGCGTTGGCCTGTTCTTGGAGGGTTTTATGGTTCTCCACCCACTCGCTGTCTGACAGCACTTTTGAGCAGTTTGACCCGCACAGGGTTCTGCAGCCAAAAGCACTTTTCATTCAAATTATGAAAATGGGTTCTGCTCGCTGCTCTGCCAGGACAGCCAGCTGATTTATTCTCAGTTCCTTCAGTGAGTCAGGACGTGATGAATGTTGCAGGGCAAAACATTGTGATCATTGTGGTCAGACGGATGAGCCGCTAATTAGGTAAGCTCCTCAACATGACTGAGCGATTATAACGTTTCACTATTTAGCTAATTTAGTACCCCTAACAACGGCGGATTTCGCTCAAAGTACCACGTATGTAACCGTAGAGACTGTACGAATCTTCCGGTATGTGTGTAAGGTATTGACGTCGCGAGCTGCGAGAAAGCAACGGCTATTTTTCTCGATGTCAATGCTTGTGTTTATTGTGATTTGGATGCTTTAGGTCTTAATCTTTCTAAAGAGGTGCAGTATTACTCTGGGGCATGATGGGAAGTCACCAAAAATACAATTAAAAAAACTTGGGGAGCGACCGAGGACTCATTTTTTGATCAGACTCTTGACTTTTGATCATATTTATGCAGAAAATAAATAATATATATATATATATATATATTTTTAATTTTTTAAGTCAAGGAGTTGCTGATTCTTTAGAGATCAAGGACAATAGGGGCTGGTATTCATATCAAGGTCATATGAGCTGTAGAACACCTGTAGAAGCCCTAGGGTATCCCTTAAGGGGGACCCTAGGGCTAAACTCAACAACATGTTGTATGATAGTATAGGGAAAGCGTTCTGCTTGCTAAATGAGTCTGTTCAAAGTCAATTTCCATCTGCAAACTACTTAGGAGTTAGGTTGAAGAAACGTAAGAAACATATTCATGCTCAGAAACATCAAAAGCCTTCTGTGACGACGTCTTCTCTCACTGGATTGATGTGAATGTTACCAACTTTGAACTTGTATAATTATAGTAATAGTTCAGATGAGAAAGTGAGAAAGTGAGATAAAACTGTAATAAATCTAACCATGACTTTAATTCCCTGTAGCGATACTTATACTTACATATTACTCCAGCAGTGACAGCAGTACCTCTCGATATTGCTGTTTTTTCTTGTCGTCAGAACCGTCTGCAGCTCCTCTCGTTTTTTACCCCTGAACACAGGCGAGTGGATGCTGCTTTATAACGCCTTCACTTTCATTCACAAACACAACGACATCCGTTTTCTCTCCGTCAGCAGCAGACGGAGCAGCGACCACACAACGTTACATTTTTTACATCTGCACACGATATTTCCCTAAACAAAGACCTTTTCATAAGATTCATAATAACTCATGTCATTATTCAGTTTAATATATGTCACTCCCCTGCTATAAATAAATAAATCAAACCAGACACATTTAGATCTTATTATTAAAAGCTCACGTCAGATACCGTAAAAGTCGGGTTACGAGCCGCTATTAGCTACCTTCGGTCAGTGTCCCCGTTAGCTCCCCGCTGTAGCCAGCTGGGGCTCCTGCTAGCACTCCGTTACATCCCCGCTAACTTCCGCTAGCTCCCGCTAGCTCCCCGAAAACCACCGAAGGTAGCGGGACCAGGCTAGCAGCAGCGCTAGCTAGCAGCAGCGCTATCTATCAGCAGCGCTAGCTAGCAGCAGCGCAGCAGCGCTAGTTAGCGCTGCTCCTAGCTTGCTACAGCGGGGATACTGACTGGAGGTAGGAGCGGCTTGTAACCCAACTTTTACGGTAATTACATTTAAAGGGTTAATGACACGGCTGGATGATGAGACAATGAGCGACAGACTTCAGCTGTTGGGCCTTGTATTGTTGTTGTTCTCGTGGTCATTTTGAGTCTGTTTGTAGTTGTTTTGTGTCTATTTCCTCTCTGTTTGTAGTTGTTTTGTAACTATTTCCTGTCTGCGTTTGTTTGGCCCCTGTTTGTAGTTGTGTCTCTCTGTGGTCACTTTGAGTCTTTCTGTTTTGAGTATTTGTGGTTGATTTATGTCTCTTGTAATTTTTAGTCTTTGTGTCTTTTTGTATTATTTTTCCATCTTTGTAGTTGTTTTGTGTCTGTAGTTGTTTTGTGTCTTTGCGGTTGTTTTGTGTCTGTGTGGTTGTTTTGTGTCTGTAGTTGTTTTGTGTCTCTTGGTAGTTGTTTTGTGTCGTTGTGGTTGTTTTGTGTCTCTTTGTAGTGTTTGTGTCTCTTTGAGTGACATGGTGTAGGTGAAGGTCCGGGGGGCCCTGACACTCTGGAATTATATGACACTCTGGGATTATATCTCCCGGCTGGCCTTGGAACGCCTCGGGGTCCCCCAGGATGAGCTGGAAAGTGTTGCGGGTGAGAGGGAAGCCTGGGTCGGTCTGCTGAACCTGCTGCCACCGCGACCCGACCCCGGATAAGCAGCCGAAAATGGATGGATGGATGGATAAACACAAGCAATGACATTTTTTTCAAGCTTTTCCAGTCCAAATATCATGTTTTTCGGTTCAGAAATAGAAAAATGAGCAATGTTGACCTGAATCTTGCTCACACCATGATACTTCAAATGACCGTCTCCGTCAGCGTGTGTCATCTGACGCGCTTTCAGATGAGTCTGAGGGCCAATGAGACCGCAGGACCTCGAAACACGGAAGCAAAAATGGGAAAAAACTCCTGTTGATTTTTCGCAACTCGCGACGTCAATACTTTACAAACAGTAAAGTCCTACTACTGGAAGATTCGTACAGTCTCTACGGTTACAGCCGTGGTACTTTGAGCGAAATGTTAGGGGTACTAAATTAGTTAAATAGTGAAACGTTATAATCGCTCAGTCATGTTGAGGAGCTTAAGTAATTACGTAATTATAAAATATAACAATCTTTTTTTTTAAATGTAGTCCATCGTTTCTCTTCTCACAAGGGTTTACAGTACTTTAGCCATTTTAATGTATTAGATCGGACCTGTGGATGATGATCTAGAAGCGTTTGAGTTTTTTAAAACTCACTTCCTCATTTCCGAAAAATCAGTAAAAAAAAAGCTCCGAGCCGATGGGGTCTTTTTTAAATCCTTTTATATTTATCTTCCTTACTGTATATTGTGTATAAATTCGAGGAGCAAAGTGAAACCGGAGTCAAATTCCATGTATGTGCAAACTTACATGGTCATTAAAGCTGATTCTGATAATAAGTAGTATTGACTGGTAATAAGTGGTAATGTGTGGTAATAAGTGTTATTAACTGGTAATACTTGGTATTAAGTGGTAATATGTGGTAATAAATGTTAATACGTGGTAATATGTGGCAATAAGCGATATTAAGTGGTAGCAAATGTGCATCTGAACTTCAGAACGTTTTTGTTTGACAAAGTTGATTGTGTTATAACCACAGTAGGAAGATCTTTAGTTCAGCAGAAGGAACGATGAGCTCAATGAGATCTTTGTCTGCGAGCTCTCAGCAGTTCAGTGGTCGTCAGCTGATTAAAGTCATCTGATCAAAGTCACCTGACCTTCAGGTTTAACCTGCAGCTCCTCTTCCTTTCACTGTTCATGTGAGGCTCCCTTTCTTTATATTATCGGGATCCATCTATGCCCATCTTGGCCCCTTACATATTGTGTTGAGATACTCTGAAAACATGTGAAAGTGTCCTTCCATGTGGAGCTGAAATCATAATATTTCAGTGTTTCAATAGTTTACAGTTAATTTGATTCTGGGAAATAAAACGCTCAACAATCTGCAATTTTTCATTCCATATAAATCTGCAATTTTGTTATGTTTTGTGTGATAAACATGTTGTTTTTGGAAATTTTTCTGCACATGGACGATATAATATTTCACATTTGATGAACTGAGCGTCTGAAAAGATCCTCTTTGGAGGACATAAAAACATCATCATTAATAATAATAATAATAATAAATCTGCTAAGAAAGGAAACGAGGAGGACCTTTGCAGTAATTCAAATGCTGAAGGAATCAAAACAAGAATCATAGTGAATATTCACTGAGGCCTTGAATACAATGTTACATCATTTTAATAAACATTTCCTGTGAGGAGAGTTGACATTCAGCAGTGATATTAAAGGGCTTGTGGACAGCTGGCGGGGTTTAGTCGCTCTGATCATTGTGTTGGACGAGAAGGAGCGGAGGGAGGAGGAAGAGGCGGTGGAGTCTTCTCTGCCTGCGAGACAACGGTGTGGCTGAGAAGCATCTTCAGAAGGAGGAAGACATGTGAGCATTTCCACGGTCTCAAACCTCCCGTTGACCCTCATACAACGCAAGTTCCTCAAAATAAAGCTGGTATTCATGAAGTTTATCTTTTAAATATAAAAAGTGTTCTCACTAAATAATCAATACCAATCCCCATCTCCTGCTCGTTATGTTTCTGCACACTTTGTCTAAAATGCATGTTGATGCAATAAGTTGTGACGTGAACTTTAAAACAGTTTTTGATTTAGAAAATTTGTAGTTTATATACATATATATATATTAGTGCTGTCATATTAGCGCGTTATTAACGGCGTTAAGGCAAACCAATTTTAACGCCGTCAATTTTATTAACGGCGTTAACCCTTCGAGATTTTCGAGCGCGGATCCGCGCTATACGATACTGGCGTTTTGAAAATATTCACTCCATCGCGATAATTCTGCACAGAAATATGGTTCAACGTCTCCAAGATTTAGTTAAACTTCCGCTTCATCTGCCTTGTGTCCGCGAGATCATATGAGATTCACACAGCAAGCTAGAGCATTTTACACACCCAGAGGTGTCATATGATGCCTGCACAGCGTCACTGGGAGAGAGAGAAAAAGAAAGAGCAGGCAAGCCGAGCAAAGCTATACTGGAGAACGGCGCAGCTTCAACCATAAATAGAGCCTGAAAGAGTCGATCCCGAGATAAACAGGACAACGCCAAGCAAAGGGATCCATTGGAAGATGGGTAAGTGTATTTACTGAACTTTGCAATAGCATATTTACGTTAGTAATGGGACCTGTAGCCAGATAGAGCTGCTGCTAACACGAAGCTAACGGTAGCTAACGGGGTTATATATGTCTACAGGCTGACTATAAGACTGAATGGTGGGTGTTCAAATATTGTCACGATCCCGTTAACTTTCGTTCAGTGAACGTAGTACGCTTAGTAGTGTTATCTCTCTGTTAATCGTTACTGCCGTATTGTTTACCTCATGGTAGCTCCTAACACGGAGCGAGCGAGCTAACGGTAGCTAACGGGGTTATATATGGCTACAGGGTGGATAAAAAACTGAACGGTGGGTATTCACATATTGTCACGATCCCCGTTAACTTTCGTTCAGTGAACGTAGTATGCATAGTAGTGTGGGATCTCTGTTATGTGTTTGTGAGACTGAAATGACCATGTTGTTAGGTTAGCTGCGCGCTAACCGGAAGTAGGGGTACAGTAGCTAAATGGGTACAGGCTCGTTATGAGACTGAATGGGGCGTAATCAAATATGGTCACTATCCTGTTACTTTCTTTCAGTGAACTTATACTAACTATTAGTAATGTATTTTACAGAGAGGATTTGCAGCTGCCAGGGTCCAGAGGACAGCATGCAGCATCGCTTTAGCAGCCTCCAGTCCGCCTCTGCCAGAGCATAACTGCAGGCCACAACGCCAGCCGCAGCTCATCATCTCACCATATAATAATAAATTGGATTTTAGACATTTATTTACATGTTTCTACCATTTTTTTATTCAGATATTTCACTGCTTTTGTGAACCTAAGACCTTTGGTAAACTAATTTCAAGCACCAAAACAGTTCGACCTCCTGAGTAAAGCTAAGTTTTCACAAGAGATATGAAGAATTTCCAAAATCTAGATTACATTTTTCAGCTTTAGAGTAATATTTCTCTTTACACTTTTGCCTTATGACAATGGTGCCTCATTATATAGAGAGCTGAGATTGTTCTGCAATTTTAGATGTAAAACACATGGGTATCTATGATATGCAAGTGACTTTTAAAAGTGAATTTAAGAAATTATGTAAAATCAAGAAAATAACCAAAGGGTTAACGCATTTTTATTTTTTTCTCGCGAGCACCACGCCGGATGTAGCTCAACCGGAAGCAAAACAATAGGCACGCCGTTTGGGCTTGGAAGCTAGGCTAACGTTACGGTTTGAAATGAATGAATGGTGAGCGCGATACGGCAAAATGAATGATAAGACGCTAATGAATGGAAAGTTTACTTTCAAAAAGTTGTCAGATGATTCCCTTGACAAGACCAAAGTGGTATGTGCCATTTGTCATTGTGAACTGAGCTATCATCGTAGCCTATCCAGTCTGAAATACTACTTGATGGCCAAGCACACAGCTGATGCTAACTCTGCGCCCCCTCGTCATAGCAGACAAGAATGGATGACTTCGGACAGAAACACATGGACACCACAACGAAGAACAAACGTATTGCAGCCATAGCTAAATGGGTGGCTACTGCGTGTAGGCCTGTTAACGTTGTGGAGGACGAGGGTCTAGCTCAGAGGTGGGCAAACTACGGCCCGCGGGCCGGATACGGCCCGCCGAGTATTAATATACGGCCCGCCGAGTATTATAATTATTATAACATTAAAAAAATATATAAAAAAAAAGTTATTAAAAAAATATATTAAAAAAAAGTTTTTTATTTTAAATAATTATAAGTTATAGTAAGGACCGCTGTAGCGCTTCTCCGTTCCCAAGTTCAGTTTCCCGAAGCACGATGACCACAACAGACCAGCGTTGATGTTTCTTCATGCTTATTTATTGCACAGCGCTCTTTTAGGCTTTTCGTGTGTGCAGCGGCTGTCATTCAGACGCTGTTGTGGGACTACGGATAATATTATGAACCCAGACACCACGGAGTTTGATGTTCCGACGTATGTGGAGTTTACACAACAAGTATAAAGCAGAACTGGTGGTTATTTCCAAGGTGGGTGGCAGAATCGGTATCCGTTTTACGGAGATAAGACCGGCGCAGTTCCTGGAGGAGTCGGAGAAATTCACCGAGCTGTGTGCGGCTACGGATAATATTATGAACCCAAACACAAGGGTGTTTCATGTTCCGACATGTTTGGGACTTCCACAACAAGTATAAAGCAAAACTAGTGGTTATTTATTCCATAATCGATACCGGAAAAGACAGCTCTTTTTCACGGAGAGACCCGACGGCGATAAGCCACGGCCCCTTTGTCAAACACTCTCCATCCATCTGATACTGGCCCGGCCCGTCTGTCAAATTTTTTAATTCAATGTGGCCCCTGAGCCAAAAAGTTTGCCCACCCCTGGTCTAGCTGATAGAATACACATCACATCCAACGACAGGACCTACGAATTGCCTTCGAGAGCCTGACTGCTATGTTCACAGCTCTCTCTCTCTCTCTCTCTCTCTCTCTCTCTCTCTCTTAAGCCCTTGTTTACCTGAAATGTGCACTTTATAATTTTATTTTGTAAACCCTTGTTTACCTGAAATGTGCACTTTATAATTTTATTTTGTAAACCCTTGTTTACCTGAAATGTGCACTTTATAATTTTATTTTGTAAACCCTTGTTAACCTGAAATGTGCACTTTATAATTTTATTTTGTACCGCCCTGTTTGGCAGTTGTTTTTCAATAAAATAAAACATTTGCATAAAGCAAGCCAATCCACTTTTTCATGTTGATAAGAGCATTAAAATGAAAAAAAAGTGTGATTAATTGCGATTAATCACGAGTTAACTATGACATAAATGCGATTAATCGCGATTAAATATTTTAATCGTTTGACAGCACTAATATATATATATATATAAGTATATTACATTTTTTTAGAGACAGTTTGCAAACGATGGACAATGCAGTTTTAAGAACAGTGGTAAGTGACATTAAGGTAAAAAACACGGCGCTCTTCACTGCCCTTTGGTGGCGAGTCAGTAAACGCTCATTACATGTGCAGCGTCTTTGCAAAATAAACTCACTCAAGCACACGTTGGCATGCGGACAGGAATCGAACCAGCGACCTTGTGATGAGAGGACGAGCTGTTCTTCCTCCTGAGTGCATGTGCATATCAATCAGATCCCAGTATCCAGTTACATCCACCGGATGCTATTTACTGGTGGAGCATCAGCTCCTGCTGGGTGTGTAATCACTGTTATGAAGCATAAACCTCCACATGCACACAAACAGTTTTTCATGGAATCCAGCCGGATGACCACCGGGTGGAATGTTCCGTTTAGTTCCCGGTGAACTATTCCAGGTGGCCACGACTCCTCTAATGTGTGCTGAATACTCACCTGTGCTCTTCCCCACACCTGAGCCGGGTTAAAGCAGGTGGGCGTGGCCGTGGGCGCTTGGTGCAACTGTTGAGGCGACGCACTGCTGCAGGTTGACAAAGACAGTTTTATCCCTCTGGTCCATTCCATAGAACCATCATTTCATTCATATTTAAAAAGAAACTGCTCCTCTGTTCTTTACATTATTTAAGCAGCTCTTATAAGTACAAACATCGCTCTGAATATTTCAGCTTTTCCTTCCTGCTGTATGGGTTTCAGGGCTGGTTTCCTGCCAGCGTCCTCTTCTACACATGAAGAGGAGGAAACACGAAGAGGAGGAAACATGAAGAGGAGGAAATACGAAGAGGAGGAAACATGAAGAGGAGGAAACATGCGGCCTTCCTTCACTTTTTAACATCAGAAGAGCCCAGTGGGAAACTAAGAGAGTATTTAGTATCAAAGAATATTTAACCCTCTGGAGTCGGGGGTCATTCGATTTTACATAATTTCTTAAATTTACCTTTTAAAGGCACTTGCATATGATAGATACCCAGATAGATATTTAGATGTGTTTTACATCTAAAATTGCAGAACAGTGAAGTGAAATATATGAATAAAATGGTATATACATGGTAAATAAATGTCTAAAACTGGGAGGCTGCTACAGCGATGCTGCATGTTGTCCTCTGGACCCTCACAGCTGTGAATCCTCTGTCAAATAAGAGAGAGAGAGAGAGAGGAGGAGGAGGACACTTCGTCGCGGGGGGGTAGCAGTAGTGTGTAGCATGCCGTGAACTTACATTTACGTTGAGATCGGTCGACCAATGACAGTTCTCTCTACAGTCAGAGCTTGCGCAAGAAGGTGGAACGTGAGGGAGATACCATTTCCAAAACTTGTAAGGGGGTAATAACTATTTTCCCGGACGTAGCAAAATCCCGGACGTTTTTGGAATCCCTGCCGGACTTGTACTTCTACCTGATGAGATCTCTCTGGCATTCAGTATAATATTATACTAAATAAAGTGCGTCTGGATCTCTGCAGCGGTGTGAAGGTTCACTACCGCTGAGGCCTGTGTGTCCACAGGGGGGCGCCGTGCAATCCAGAGCACAGCTGGTCGAGACGGTGGTTAATTTCACTGTGAAGAACCAACAAGTTAGAGCTAAAGTCTCTGATGTTTGAACAGAAGCCTCGTCCTCCACCACGCGCACCACGTGATGATGATGATGATGATGATGATGATGATGATGATGAAAGTAACTTAGAATGTTTTGTGTGTACTTTGTCCTTGACTTTGCTTTGTAGGACAATAATCTTTTTACCCGTGTTCAATGACAAAGATCTGGTCGTGTTTTACCGGTAACATCCTTTATGTCTGAGCTTCATCTCGGAGCTACGGCCTTGCCATCGTCCTCTTCCTCCTGTGTGACGCTTCTCTCTCATGCGTCAGGAAGAGAGTCTTTACAGCTTCGAGGTCAGTTGCTGCATCCACTCAGCGGAAAAGAGGAAGAATAAACACTGACAGTCGCTCCGTCCTCACACAAACACACTGTGACGCGCGCGCACACACACACACACACACACACACACACACACACACACACACACACACACACACACACACACACACACAATTCAATTCAGTTTATTTTGTGTAGCCCCAAATCACAAATACAAATTTGCCTCGGAGGGCTTTACAATCTGTACACATAAGACATCCCTGTCCCGGGACCTCACATCGGATCAGGAAAAACTCGGAGCGTTAACCCTTCATTGTCCACACGAGGAGCAGGTGTTTACACTTTGTCTATTAGAGTGTGAATACACATGCGCAATAATAGTCTTCAGTCTGTATGTATACTATTTCAGTTACTGTGGATTCTTTACCGTTTTTGATTAGAGTATTTTTGATTGCTTATTTGCTTATTTATAATACTTCTTTTGATCTTGTTCACCCTCTCTGCTGCTGTACATTTCCCCACTGTGGCACTAATACAGGATTATTATCTCATCTCATATTTCTGTCCTCATTGTTCCAGAACCCTGCAGGGTTCACGCTGCCGCTGGTTTCACACGATGGAGCCTCGTCTCACAGCCACTGATTGGTGTTTGAGGGCGGTGAGGCAGAGGAACACGGACGGAGGCAGAAATCAATGAAAGAAAACATCTCCTGCAGAACCAGAGCCAGTTCACGGTTCTGACATATTTCTGAAAGAATCTCGCTTCTATCTCATATCTCATCTCATCTTTTAGATGTCTGGTGCGGAGAGCCGGGCTGTGGGCAGCATGTATTGATGGATCGTTGATATAAGTCTTGTTTATGGGGGAGTCGGTGCTGAATGTCCGTCAACAGAGACGCCGGATGATTGACAGCCTCAGCGTCAAGCTCCTCCCACGAGAGGATCTGCTCTTTCAATCTGGCAACTGACATTTTACAGACTAAACCACACTGGATTAGCAGAAAAACATGTCGGATTGATTGAACAAGTTATGCTAAAAATCATATGAATAATTCAGCCCTTTTGTCTGACGTATGAATACGATAACAAAAAACCCTAAATGTATAACAACAATGTCTGACAATGCGTCCTTGAATAATGTGTTGTTGAAAACTGCTGTAGGGTCAGTTATTAATAATATCATAATATCTTCATGGCAACAAGACTGAGCGATGAATTCATGGAAGGATGGGCGTGGCCTATGAACCTGCAAAAAACAGACAGAGAGAAACCGTGTGCCTCTCAAAGCTCCTCCAAAGGTGAAATGCACCTGTTTTAATGAGATGGTTTGCAGACATGGGGTGCAAAACCGGCCCATTTTTATGCAAATGAGCCTAATTGCAAAAAGAAAAACAGTCCAGTTTCCAAAGATGTATTAATGTATTAATAAAAACAATGTCGACATCATGGCGGTTACAGCGAGCGGCTACAGCGAGCTAACTGTGAGCTGCTACAGCGAGCGGCTACAGCGAGCTAACCGTGAGCGGCTACAGCGAGCGGCTACAGCGAGCTAACCGTGAGCGGCTACAGCGAGCGGCTTCCGGGTGTGAATCTGGTAACGCATGTCGTGTTTCCAAATACACATAAGACGTGAGAACAAACTGCTCTTAATTGTAAGTCTTTAAGTGCAATTTCTACCTGGGCCTTCAGTGCCATATAGTCCACATCAGGGGTGGACTGGGGGAAAAAGTGTCCCGGAAGTCAGACCGACCCACTCAATACACGGTGCGCTTCCCAATACACGGCGCATTCATACAGACCACCATGTGTGGACAGCAGACACCCACTCCGCCACACGAAACCACCGCGAGCATGGAGGGAAGTCACACAGGCATGGGGACCGGATTTCCCCGTACCAACAAGAACTACACTTAATTATAACATGACAAAACAATCCATGATAAAAACAGCACCATATACACATCAACACAACGCCACCGCAGATGCAAAAACACAAAAAGCAGGCAACTCACCAGATGCTGTTCACTTAAAGACAAAGTCCATCCACCTTTCCTTGTTTACAAAAAGTTCAGCGACGCGGTTGTACAGTTTATCGGTGCGCTTCAGTTCCAGCAACAAGTGGCCATGTGAGGACATGTGAGGACAGCCGAGCCTCCCAGCCGCACCCGGAACACGCCTCCACGCGTTCTAGGGCAGAAAATATCTGTTCGACAGCAGCAGTCGACACCGGGGTCATCACCGCAAACATGCGTTGTCACCAAATCCGTCACCAAGTCCGCCTCTCCTCCTCCTTCAGCCACCGAGCGCCAAAACAATCAAAACACTAAACATGTCACAACTTCTCTCGCGTCAGCCCGAACCATTCCAGCTCCCACTGAGCGCCACCCTGTTGACACACTGACCAATCACAGCGCACATTAATGGTCACGCCGGGCCACCGACCAATCACACGTCCATGCCATTTCGCGGGCCTGGCACAAGGAGAAAATCTGATTGGATGAAAAGCAGCAGCGCTGTAGGCTGAAGGCAGAGCAACAGAGGAAGACAAGAGTTGTGCAATGAGAAAATAAACTGATAGGGAAAAATAATTAGAATACATGTAGTGTATTTGTGAAAAACAATTACATTATAAAATAGCTATAACTTTGTGATTATGTTCAGGCCACAACGCACACAAAGTGCAACAGTGAGGAAGAGTATCATCTCTGCTCCGCCTGAGTCAACATGAAGGGACGAGGTGGTTTGGAAGTGGACTAAGAGCTGCTGGCGTGGAAGTATCAGCCTCTTTAATTAAAGTGTTTAATTAAAGTGTGACTGGTGGGAACGTATGAACGCACCTCCGCGTCTGGCGCTTTTGCGCCCCGGCGTGCCCCGGGGAGCCGAGACCTTTTGCATGTTCCACTTCCCTCGTCTCCAGACGGCAGCGACCTTACAAGATGTCGGGCGGATTCATATTCACGCTTCAGCTGTTGCCGCTAATCCCGCTGATGGCAGCAAACACTCAGCGGGTGGAACGTGTCTTTAAATAAACACACAGAGACTCCCTCACTGACTCATATTCACAATATGACGAATCCCCCAAAGAGACGATGAAGAGGAAACAACCAGAGACACAACTGAGTGTTTCATTCTTTTTAACCTCCGGAATCAGCAGCAGGAGTCACATCTCATTTAATCTTTTCTGGAGCAGTTACACGTTACATGCTTTCAAATGAAACAGGAAGTTACGTTTTGGTTATTTTGAGGAAAAGAGCGTCGCTGACGTCATCTTACTGACTAAAGACTCACGTCGAGGACAAAGTCCACGTTTACTTTGAGACACAAACACAAACACGTCTCCTGGATGGAGGTGGTGTTTGACACGCTGACGTATGTGACGAGTTAGGAGAGGAGTCGTGTGAGGCTGTGACGACTCAAAGCTGACAGCGAGAGCAACAACGCAATGAAAGGTCTCCTGTCGCTTTGATGAAATGAACAATGATGCTTTTTGTGGTGACACCAAGACGCTGGTGTTGGTGTCACACCTGCTGAAACCGAAAAGAGAAGACGAGTCTCTGATCTTCTGGCTTTTCTGAGTCGGTGTTGTTGGGACCTGATGCTCGTAGTGAGATGGTGTTTCATGTTGTTTGTGTTGGAATTGGTTCGTGCTGATATTTCATCTCTGGGGAAACAAACGCATCTTGAGCTTCTCGATTCATAAGGATGAAAGTTTATGATCACACGCGTATGTTATTGGCCTTTCTGCCTCTAAAGATGGAGGTCTTTGATGTTTGAACGTCAGGTTCCGGCTCTCAGATGTTCAAGAGAGCAGGTTGAATGCTGCTTTCATAAACATCCTTCATATTCTGCACACACGACGGGAAAGACACAAGCTGGATATTAACAATTCAGGATTTTTATGAAATGAATGCAACACGTGTCACTGTGGTGGAAATTTATCATAAGTGCTTTATTCTTAAATGTGTAGCTGAACTCTGAAAGCGGAGTTCAGTTCATCTTGACCCAGTCTAATCAGCGCCATCCGTGTGAAGCAATAACAGGTTGATTTCGGTATTGTTTTTGTTCTTTTCGTTTTGTTTTCTTTCTGTGCCTCTCACTCTTGCCTCTCAGGGCCGCAGCCAAACAACATCCTCCATTCAGCATCAAGGCTTGTCTGGAGGGAAGGACGACACTGAGGAGGAGCAGGGGGGGGGGGGGGGGGGGGGGGGAAGGGCAAACATTTCAATAATAATTGTTGATGTATAAAACTCATGTTGAACTATTTTTCCTGGTCAGACCTCCGAACCATCTGTGGTGACGAGCTCTGCCCATTCAATTGAATTATTCCAAGTTTCTGTTTAATAAATGCTTAAAGACATTTAAGTGTTTCACATCGCATTTGTTTTCTCTAAAGGAGATTGATAAGTTTAATTAAATTTCCATTACAGTCACTACCTGATCCCTAAATCCTGATCGCTACTGAGCACGTGCAAACTAGTACCGCACACCTGAGGTTAAACACCCTCATGCACCACATTAATTTATTTCTGACACTACATTTTGAACAAGAACATTATGCTAGTGTTGTAACGGTAGACCGAAGAGCAACACACGTGACTCCAGGGATCTTTGACCTTTTAATGGAATCTCCGGAAACAGGCAGGCAGAGTACAACTGAGTCAGGATCAAGAACGAAGGTAGGTTAACCGGGAGTCAGGAACAGCGGGTCAAACAGGGACAGGCAGGGTCGGCAACAGGAAATCAGTCCGTGGATGAGTCCAAGTGAGGGGACCTAAATGAGGGACTAATGAGGGAATGGGCTGCAGGTGAGACGGGCGTGAGGACCAGGTGAAGGGAATGAGGAGGGAGTGGAGCTAAACTGTGACAAGTGTAAGCTATTATATAGAGTACTTAAACAGCACTCTAGGAAGCAGTGTTCTGATGTACTTTTCTGGGGCTTTTATTTTGAAGGGAAAAACGGAAGGAGAGAGAGAGTGTGACGAGAATAAAAGTGGTTGCCGTCTTGTGCAAACGAACGGAGCATCGTGTTGTTGTTTTATTAATAAAGTGAAGAATAGGCGCAAGATAAACCCTCGGCTACACTAGTTAATGTTAGCTGTTAGCCGTTAGCAGTCGGTGGGCAGCACAGTTCTATAACGGAGCTAACGGTTAACGCTAACAGAAGTTACATTGAGTTACATTATGATGTGTTCAATCTATTCAGTAGAAATTAGTACTGGGCGAAGGTGAGTGGTGTGTATACATATATATACACACACACAAACTGGTATCTGAACAGTTCAGGTATCAGAATCGGTATCTAGAAGGAAGAAATGGTATCAGAACATCTAAAAATGTTTCCATAATAAATGTAATGAGTGATGTGCGTTTCAAAGAAGATTGTTAATATCTTTTACTATATATATATATATATATATATATATATATATATATATATATATATATATATATATATAATATACATACATACATATTCAGATGAGCTCCATCTAAGTGCTTTAATAACACAAACACAACGATCAATACAAACTGCTAGTTCAGGGGTGAAGGGACCAGGGAGTGCTGCTTCATAATTAGATATTGACTCTTCAAATCATTTCCTGTCACAGAATCTCGCTCTGACATAGAAAAGGTATCTGTGAGCTCAAACCTTCCACCCAGAGCTGCCTGTAGGAACTAGATGCACTCAGTGAAATGTTCTGCGGTCTTTGTAAGTAACTCAATATGTGTTTTAAAGTTAGAAACTGTTTGTCAATCAATTTAGTTGTTTTTTGTTGCATGTTTTGTGTCTGCAGTAAGAAAAATGTATTTGCTTTCCTGTTTGGCGAAATGGTGCTTTTATTTTGAAGGCGGAATAACGTAGTTTAAAACGGAAGTCATTGAGCGCCGTCTAACGGCTAAAAGTTACGGTTTAACGGTCAATTTCTATAGAAAAGGAAACGGTATCAGCACTCCCCCGAAGAGGCACAAGTTCTTAAAGTAATTAATAAAAGACACATGAAATCATCAGTCAAAGTTAAGGACCATCTGTCGGAGGGGTATATAGATATATATATATATATATATTTATTGTGTGCATAAATATATATATATATATATATTTATGCACACAATAAATATATATATATATATACAATGATATGTGTATGTCTGTGAAACCAGTGCAAAAAAAGCAGGGTTGTCATATTTTGTTTGACTGTAAAAATACTTTACAGTGAAGAATCAGAGTGACTCATGACAACGGCAGCTGAGGTGGTGACGTCATCAAGTCAGCTGCTGTTCCAATTGCAGAAAGACCGTCCTGTGTCCTCCCGTCCTTGAGAGTCTGGACTCCCAAGTCCAAACTCCCAAGTCCAAACTCCAAAAGTTGACAAGTCTGGACTTAGCGTACTTGGTATTGAGAAACGGCTTCTCTCTTCTTTATGAGTGAACACACCAGCGTGTTTACAGAGCTCAGGTGTGTAGTTACATGCTGGTTCTTTGGGGGTTTCTTGAGTGTTCATTGGTTCGTTGATTTCACCAAATGTTGACGGACACATGATTCAACAAATCACAGTGAAGGATTTCGTGTGACAAGACTTTCTTGGCATGACAGCTGTGTCGTGTCTTCCTGTCCGAGCTTGCGGGGCAGTCAGCACACCTCACTAAGGACCCTTTGCTTTCTGCTGCCACTGGACCTGCCTCGCCTGCAGCAGTGCCAGGGGTAGGGATGTCACACACGCTATAGATGAGGACTTTGAGCGGACGTGACAGATTTAAAGAGGGGAGCCTCCACTCTGCCATTGGCTTGATGAGTGCCAGTGCCAAAGCCTGCATGTACGGCCTCCTATTCATTTTGTTGTCACCTCTCTTCATGGCATTCTCCTTGTGAATAATCCACAAGTTTATCACACCAGCGTTCATCATGCCATAGACCACAGACAGTGGCCACCTCTTGGTTTTTCGTTCACAGCTGTAGTAAGCACACATCTGGTCGAAAATATCGACACCTCCTTCCATTTTGTTATAAAACTGGATCACTTCAGGCTTGCGAGTGGGTCCTATGCTTGGTTGTGTGTGCATGGAAGACAGGAGAAGGAGAATCTTCTTTTTTTAAGCTGTGTCAGGGAGGAAGGACACCAACGTTTATGGAGGACCGGAAATGACTTAATTATAAATAAATAAATGCAGGAATAAATACAGGAATAAATAAATAAATGCTTAAATAAATGTATGAATAAATAAATAAATGCTTAAATAAATGTATAAATAAATAAATCAATACAGGAATAAATAAATAAATGTTTAAATAAATGTATAAATAAATAAACAAATACAGGAATAAATAAATAAATGCTTAAATAAATGTATAAATAAATAAATAAATAAATAAATAAATAAATACAGGAATATATAAATATAAGTTATACCTAAACAGGACATCATTAAATAAATCTATTTCTACATTTCTGTATTTCTTCATTTATTTATGCCTGTATTTATGTGTCCACATGTATTTCTTCATTTCTGTATTTCTGTATTTCTGTGTCCTTGTATGCAAATGAGCTGGGGCGGTCCGAACCTCATTGTTAAACAGGATTGGTCAAGTAGGGGAGCAAGACAGAAGCAACCGATCCCTAAACACATGGCCCCTGTAGTCAAAAAGCTGTCTAGGCTAGGGTGACCATATCCATAACACCAAAAATGTATTTTGTGAGGGTGTGAATAATTGCATAGGGGTGCAGTTTGATTTTATTAAGTGTGAAGAGAGATGTGAGCCCTTTTTACTGTAATTGATCTCCTTGGAGCATACCCTGCTTTATCAACTAATTAATATGTATTTTAATTTTTTATATGTATATGTAATATATATATCTTATATATATGTAATATATTATTAATATGCAATTATTAATTGTAATTAACAATTCATTAATATGTATTTTTTTATGTATTGTTATATATATATATATATATATATATATATATATATATATATATATATATATATATATACTGTATATATACTTATATATTTTTATATAATTGCAATCAATTCGGTAAAAAGTAATAAAACACCGCTGTAGTTCAAAGTAAAAGTTCAATTACAATCTTAAGTTATGAATCTTAACCTTTCCCTCCGTTAAACTGATGTAACGTTACTGTGAATAAATAATAAACTAATAAAGATTGCTCGTTAGACCCTCAAAACAGAATTATATCTCATGTTTAACCGCTACGGAGAAATTGGAGCCAGCGGATCATTTCTAAAAGTCCTGCCGGGATCAGGCTGCTCTCGGCGGGCAGCAGAGGGCTGACGGCCCGGTGCTGCAGGACTCACGGTCCCGCGAGCAGGAACTCAACTCGTCGGCGTATCTTTTTAAGTCGGCTGAATCTTGATTAACCGATCACAGATTTGATGCTTAAACAACTAACTTCTCGCCTGAAAACATCCTAAAAGTACATGTTGTGACTCAACAACAGTAGTATTCAGAGAACGTCAACTTTCACTTGTGAGTTTCCTCATCAAGTACAGAGAAGAACGCGTATTGAGAAACGGCGGCTGGAGACATCTTAACGCTGATTGGCCAAGACTCATCAAAGATCTTCTATTATGAAGATCACGACCACTCCAATCTCAGAAACGCTGGCTGGCCAGTTCACATATTTTGATTTCAAAACGGCGAATTTCGCCGTAAGGTGACAAGTTTGCAGGGCATTGAAAATCCGGACTTCTGCTAACGGTTAGCTGAGCTTGTCAACTTCAACAACATGTGCAAGGCAGAAGTAGTAGAGCACAACATAACAGGAGCGATCACACTCCTGTGACCAATCATGCTTTAGACAGAGGTTCGGACCGCCCCAGCTCATTTGCATACAAGGACACAGAAATACAGAAATACAGAAATGAAGAAATACATGTGGACACATAAATACAGGCATAAATAAATATTGAAATACAGAAATGTAGAAATAGATTTATTTAATGATGTCCTGTTTAGGTATAACTTATATTTATATATTCCTGTATTTATTTATTTATACATTTATTTAAGCATTTATTTATTTATTCATACATTTATTTAAGCATTTATTTATTTATTCCTGCATTTATTTATACATTTATTTAAGCATTTATTTATTTATTCCTGTATTTATTCCTGCATTTATTTATTTATAATTAAGTAATTTCCGGTCCTCCATAAACGTTAGGTCTTTGGTGAAAAGAAAAGCACTGGAGCCTGGCGTGCGATTTGCGATTTGCTATGCACTATCAGCACTTCTGTTACCTTTTCCTGTGAAATTACTGTACTATTGTATACTGTTTTTTTTTCTACATAGGATTGAGGGTCAGGGACGACAAGGGGGAAGGCCTCCTATGTTCACAGAACAGCAAGAGAGGGAGATAGTAAACATGGTTTTGGCCAACAATGCTATAACACTCAAGCAGCTCCAAGCTAACATTGGCAATAACCACGACATTTTCAACGATATCCATCAGGTCTCAACATCAACACTGGCAAGCATCCTAAAAAAAAAAAATATTCAAATGAAGCAAATTTATCGAGTGCCTTTCGAGCGCAATTCCAAAAGGGTGAAACGACTGCGGCATGATTATGCAGAGGTATGTATTCACTTTAGCAGTGTGATCTTGCATACTGTCTCATAATCTTTTACTGTACTGTAATATGTATACTAGATCTACACTGAACTACACAATTTTGCCTGACACTGTTTTTCAGAGAGTTTTACGAATGGATGGAGAGGAGATCCAGCATGAGTTCATTTACGTAGATGAGGCTGGGTTCAACCTGACGAGAACACGAAGGAGGGGAAGAAACATCATTGGCCACAGGGCTATAGTCAATGTCCCAGGGCAACGTGGGGGTAATATAACACTCTATGCAGCCATTACACAGAATGGGGTCCTCCACCGCCATGCCCATATGGGCCCTTACAACACAGCACTCATACTTACATTCTTGGACCAATTGCACAACATAACAGCAGCAAATCAAATCGATCATATGCAATACATTGTTGTCTGGGACAATGTGTCTTTCCACTGCTCTGCTCTGGTTCAGAACTGGTTTCAGCAACATCCACATTTCACCGTCCTATATCTTCCACCATACTCTCCATTCCTCAACCCTATAGAAGAGTTTTTCTCGGCATGGCGGTGGAAGGTATATGATCTCCGTCTCCAGGCTGAGGTACCCCTCATCCAAGCCATGGAGGAGGCCTGTGACCAGATAGCAGCAATGCAAGGATGGATTCGTCATTCAAGACGTTTCTTTCCAAGGTGTCTTGCTAATGACAACATTGCCTGCGATGTTGATGAAATACTCTGGCCAGATCCAGCTAGGCGAAGAGACAATGTCTAGTTGTTGTTTTTTAACTTACAATACGTAAAGTGAAGTTTGGTTACAGTATTATGAATCTCCATGTCAACATTTTGTGCGTGTTGAGAAATAAATGAGTTTCTTCAGTCTGCAACATTGGTCTTGTGTAGTGTTTGGTGAATTTACATTATATTTGTACTTTGTTGATAGTAGCCTACTCTAATCATAGGGAAGTAGAAGTGCTAAAAGCAGTGGCGGTGCGTCAATAGAGGGCGCTAGGGCGCCGCCCCTCTTAAAATTTTGCAATGAAAAAAAAAAAGAAGAAAAAAATAAATAATATATACTGTCAAAAAACATTATATACCAAATAATTTAAATAAGAAATATACCGTGTTGACGCGCTAAATGTGTGTGGGAGACCGTAAGCCCCTGTCAACAACCACTTAAGATATACCAAATATAATATATCGCCATTCATCATCACTGAGAAAAGCCCCTCCCCCTGTCGGGGCTCCGGCCAAATGTGAGTCTATGGGTCAATTCCAATCTCCACCCTAAACCCTCAAGCCCTGAACCCTCAGGCACTCACTGACGTCAGCTGCTAAGTGGCTGAGTGTGAGAGGCTGTGAGGGCTTGAACTGGTGTGAATATGAATGGGACAGCACTTTGCTGCAACATATCACGTGACTACATAAAAAATATTGTGTATTTATTTTATACTTTTTATTCACTGATTTGAACGTCTTTTTCACGAGATGAGAAGTCATTTTAGATGATATATTTACTTGTTTTTGTCAAAACGAAATGTTTGATGAATGTAAACAAAATATTTATAAATATATTTTCTGTTTGCTTTCCTCTGATTTCATGTCTTTTTATGTTCCATCTTTAATCCGTAATGTTATAGTGTATTTCATCGGGCTGAACGCCCACGTGTCTCTTTGTTTACCTTCTTTTTTTTTTTACGTCTTCATGCTTCCATTGGGAACTGCGTGTTTAACGTCACATTGCTATGAACTGTGGGTAATTCCCTTAGGCAAAGTCAGCATCTAATGCTGACTTACGGAAAGGGATCATAAAGGGCTCAAAATGTCTGCCAGAGAGCCTCGAGCACTCTACGATGTGACAATGGGACACCCCTAAACCCTCAAGGACTTTGCGGGAGCCCGCCTCAAAGTCCGTGAGTCCGTAAGGGTGGAGATTGGAATTGACCCTCTGGCAGCGAACAAACATTTCACCCTAGTTGCGGCAAGGACAGCTTCTCCTTGGCGGATGAAACGTGACATCGTTTCTTATTGCAACGTGGTTGAACTATTCGTCGAATCAGAGACCTTTATCATTCCCTCACATCCCATATAGCTCCCACGTATCTACACGAACAACATAGCTAGAAGAGACTTTGATTATGTTAGTATGGCGACTGAAAACTCTGTGGTATCTCTACGCGAAACACCTTTCAATCCACGATCAGATGTTGACAAGAAGAGGCTGAAAGAGTTGGGACCCGAACGTCCGGATTTAAATATTCAGCAGCAAAGCAGTGACCACGGGAGGACGTACACCTGGAGCTTCTCCTCAAGCCTATATGCTAACCGGAGCTGTTAGCTGGAGGCTCAGTGTGGAGCAAAGCAGTGGCTCTGAGCAGCCGAGGAAGCGCTGGGCTATGAAGGAAGATGAGCTTGAAGGATTGCTGCAGAGGTGAGTGTCAAAATCAGCAGATGCCTGTGTTAGAGTTTAATGTTTTATCTTTCCCACAGCAGAACACATGTTGGACATTTAGATTTGGGTGGATATCATATCAGACTATAACTTTATCTAAAATACCAATTCAACCCCGTGTGTGTGTGTGTGTGTGTGTGTGTGTGTGTGTTAGCTCCAGGCGAGAGCATCAAGGTGGCTCCTGGCCTTTTGTCTATGTTGATGAGCCATCAAGACACGCAAAACATAGTTTTTTGTCTGTAGTATGAAGCCTGTTTGTAGTAGATATTTCCCCACAACTTATCTGTCTGTCTCTGTCTCTCTCTATATTTATCTGTAGGTCTGTAGGGCCTACTCTGTCAAACACCCAATGTAAAATGTGATGTCTCTCTTTCTGAATCTATTCTGCTCTAAACCTCTTTCATGTGAGGGTGTGGGCACCTCTTTTATTCTGTAAACCTCTGAAACCCAACCCAATGTTTCTTAAACCATTCTGCTCTGAACCTCTCATGCCCAAAGTTACAGTTTGTTGATAGTTGTTATTGGACAGTGTTGAGCACTGTGTTTTCTTGAAATAAAGCTTTGTTTTTTAGAATATTCTACTCAAAACCTCTTTTCTTCTCATTGTGGAGTGCTATTTAAACTGCGCCCCCCCCAAAAAAAAATCACCAGCCGCCACTGGCTAAAAGTGTTTTAGGTTTATCACAGCAGAGTGTAACTCGTGCAAACAGAGTATAGTAATGTGAAACGTGTGTGTTTCATATGGTAACAAAGTGTGGTTTTTAAAAAGAAGTGTATAGTTTTTACAAGAGTGTTTAATTTTGCAAAGGATCTGTAGTGTTTTGCTAATTGGGTGTGTGGTTGTGCTAATTGTGTGTAGTGTTTTGAAAACACGGGCCCTGTTTTGAAAATCGTGCTTTAGCAATCAAAAAAAAATTTAAACAAACACAGAGAAGACAAAAAGCTGATCATGGAAAAGAAGTCGATACTGCAGCTCATTTCACCACGAAACAATTACCTGCTTCCCCCAAAGAAACCAGTGTGGTGGTTATTACGTGCATGAGGAGCGTCCATGCTGTCTGGATCAAACTGGTTTCTCAGGCCGCTTCTTATGAGCAACTTGCTTTATGGAATTGGACAAATGGCATCCGGTTGACTTGGGAAACATTTAGCATGCAATATATATATATATATATATATGTAATATATATATATATGTAGGAGCGAGTAAACAAACGACAAGGCGAGTATTCCTTTTGGCCGTAGGTTGCGGCCGTTTATTTACCTCCCAACCACATATCACACATTCACTTCCTGGTGCCCTTTAACCCCCTCGTGTCACCCGGGTTACGCCCCTTCTCTTAAAGGGGCCTCGTGCATTCGACCCCTAGTCCCCTACATGCCTCCCCCCAGAATTCACCTAGCCCCCCAGAAACCTCGGGGCCCGAACCAGCCGACCAGCCCGACTCCGTGTCTCTGGCGCCGGGGGCAGGACCCCCGTTGAGGGAACCCTCCCGGTCTTGCCATGGGGAGGCGGGAGGGCACGAGGCCGCCCGCGCCGTGGGGGTTCAGCCAACCCTACCGGTTGGTCCAGGTCCAGATGCGCCGGTTTAAGGCGGTCCACCGACACGTACTCCAGCCGCCCGCCCATGTCGATCTTGCAGGTCTTGTCCCCAGTCTCCAGCACCCGGAATGGCCCGACGTAGGGGGGCTGAAAGGTTCCACGGTGGCAGTCCTGGCGAACAAACACGTACTCCGCTGACTTGAGGCTGGACGGGACGTACGACCGGGGAAGGCCGTGCTGCGACGTGGGCACCGGTCTGAACAGCCTGGCTTTTTCCAGGAGCGCATCCCGCTGCTGGGTCGCAGACCAAGGGTCGGTTACTTCGGGGATAAACTCCCCTGGGACCCGCAGCGGCTGTCCATACACAAGCTCGGCAGATGAAGCCTGCAGATCGTCCTTGGGGGCTGTCCTCAGGCCCAACATGACCCATGGAAGCCTATCCACCCACCCGCCGTCTTTGAGGCTGGCACGGAGGGCAGCTTTCATAGAGCGATGGAACCGCTCGCATAAACCATTAGCCTGCGGGTGGTAGGCCGTGGTGCGATGGAGCTTCACCCCCAGGCTTCCTGCAACAGCATTCCAAAGCTCTGAGGTAAACTGTGGGCCTCGGTCCGAGGAGACGTCAGCTGGGGCTCCGAACCTGGCGACCCAGGTCTGAATAAAAGCCCGAGCCACCTCATCCGCCGTTGTTGACGACAACGGAACAGCTTCTGGCCAGCGAGTGGTTCGGTCCACCATAGTGAGGAGATGTGTGAAACCCCGGGATGGGGGCAAAGGCCCGACTAAGTCCACATTCACATGATCAAACCTCCTCTCTGGTACCGAGAACTGCGCTAACGGGGCTTTTATGTGACGGTGGACCTTGGCAAGCTGGCACACCACACATGTCCCGGCCCACTTTCGCACATCCTTTTTCAGCCCGTGCCAAACGAACTTGGCTGCCACCAATTTCTGAGATGCCCGCTTGCCAGGGTGTGACAGACCATGCATCTCCTCAAAAATCGGTCGCCTCCAACAGTCGGGAACCACCGGCCGTGGCTGGCCTGTGGAGACGTCACACAGGAGAGTTGTGCCAGCCTCGCCAAATGGAACATCCTCCAATCGCAGCCCCGTCTCTGCCGTCCTCAATTCCTGAACTCCCGGGTCTGCAACCTGCTGTGCAGCCATCTTGTCATAGTCCACCCCCAACTGGACGGCCCCGGCGATGGCCCTGGAGAGACAGTCCGCAACCAGGTTTTCTTTGCCCGCGACATGCCGCAGATCTGTAGTAAACTCCGATATGAAGGCGAGCTGGCGCTGCTGGCGCGCGGACCATGGTTCGGCTCTCTTTGCCATGGCAAATGTCAGCGGCTTGTGGTCCACAAACGCGGTGAACTGCCGGGCCTCCAGCAATAATCGAAAATGCCGAATGGCCAGAAAAAGGCCGAGGAGCTCCCGATCGAAAGTGCTGTACTTCCGTTCATTCGGGCGCAACTGCCGACTGAAGAAAGCGAGCGGTTGCCACGCCCCCTTCACCCACTGTTCGTGCACCGCGCCCACCGCGTAGTCCGAAGCGTCTGTGGTGATGGCGATGGGAGCTTTAGGTGACGGGTGTGCCAGCATCGTTGAGTCTGCCAGAGCCCTTTTGGCGTCCACAAACGCCCGTTCCCTCTCTTTGTTCCAGTCCACCGCCTGTCTGCTGGCCTTGCCCTTCAAGGCTTCGTACAGTGGCCACATCAACTGCGCTGCTCGGGGAATAAAGCGATGGTAAAAATTTACCATCCCTAAAAACTCCTGCAGGGCCTTCACTGTTAGTGGGCGTGCAAAGTTACTCACCGCCTCCACCTTTGAAGGGAGGGGAACCGCCCCGTCCTCCGTGATGCGGTGTCCCAGAAAGTCCATGGTGGTTAATCCAAACTGGCACTTAGCCGGGTTGATGATCAACCCATGCTGGCTGAGACGGTCGAACAATATCCGTAGGTGAGCTATATGCTCGGCCCTTGACGAACTGGCCACCAGGATGTCGTCCAGGTACACAAACAGGAACGGCAGGTCCCTCAGTACCGTGTCCATCAGGCGTTGAAAAGTCTGTGCTGCATTTTTAAGGCCAAACGGCATCCTCAGGAACTCGAACAGGCCGAACGGAGTGATCACCGCCGTCTTGGGAACGTCTGGCGGCTGCACGGGCACCTGGTGGTAACCTCGCACCAGGTCGACCTTCGAAAACACCACACTGTCCGCCAAGTGGGCAGAAAAGTCTTGAATATGTGGAACCGGGTAGCGGTCCGGGACTGTTGCTTCGTTAAGCCGGCGGTAATCACCACACGGGCGCCACCCACCCCCAGGCTTTGGTGCAATATGCAGGGGTGAAGCCCATGGACTGTTAGAGCGGCGAACAATACCCAGGCGCTCCATGTTTTCGAACTTGGCCTTGGCGATGGTGAGCTTTGCCGGGTCCAGGCGCCGGGCCCGTGCATGTACCGGTGGGCCGGTGGTAGAGATGTGATGCTCCACCCCATGCTTGACCGTGGAGGACGAGAAGGTGGGCTGCGTGAGGTCCGGGAACTTGTCCAGCAGCTGCAGAAACTCCTCAGCCGCTGTCAGCATGCTAGTCAACCTGGTAGAGCCCGTTCCACTTAGCGTACATGGGTAAGAACAAAAAGTCACAGCATTTATCAGGCGGCGGCCTTTGACGTCCACCAATAACCCATAAGCGCACAGAAAATCCTCGCCCAGCAGGGGAACGGCAATTTTGGCAGTGACAAAGTCCCAACTGAAACGCTGCCCCATAAACTCCAGCTCCAGGCACCGTGTCCCAAAAGTGCGTATGGGGGTACCGTTCGCGGCTTCTAGGGGGGGACCCTGCCCGCCTGTCAGCATGTCCACCCGCGATGCAGGCACCACGCTCCTCTGCGCCCCCGTGTCGCAGAGAAAGCGGCGCCCGGAAACGTTGTCTTGAATGAACAACAGCCTGCCTTCCCGACCGACGCTCATGGCCGTTACTGAGCGCCGGCCCTGGCATTTCCCGTCCCACCGAAACTGCATGGGGAACGGCACCTCGTAGCTTTCGGCCCAAACCTTGCATGGTAATAACACAGGCCGGTAGATCTCTGCTGTTGGCTCGCTGCTGCTGCTGCGGCGACGACCGTCGTCTCCCCCGGCTGCCATGCCGCTGCTTGAGCTGGCCTCAGCGCCGCCGTGTAGCTTTGTTGGCCAGCCAGAAAAAACTTATCGGCCTCCTCAGCCAACTCCCGACAGTCGGTGATCGCGGTGTTGGCCAAAGCGGCCCGCACCTGCAGCGGTAGCTGCTGCAGAAAGAGTTCCATGAACAGAAAGTCTGGCTTGTGTCTTCCTAGCAAAGCCAACATCTTGTCCATTAACTCCGACGGCTTGCTGTCGCCGAGGCCGCTCAGCGCAAGCAACCGGCGAGCCCGCTCAGGGTCCGACAGCCCGAAAATCTTCAACAGCATGCTTTTCAAAACCACGTACTTGTCTCTCTCTGGCGGATCTTCCAGAATGCTCACCACTCTGCCTGCTGTCGAACTGCCGAGGGCCGCCACGACATAGTAGTACTTTGACGCGTCCGCTGTAATGTCTCTGATGGCGAACTGCGCCTCCGTTTGAGCAAACCACACCGATGCTTGCGACTCCCAAAACTCCGGCAGCTTGAGTGAAACCGCGTGCGTCGTCATCTTCTCTCTGGAAACGTCCAGTAGAGATCAGGGTCACCAATGTAGGAGCGAGTAAACAAACGACAAGGCGAGTATTCCTTTTGGCCGTAGGTTGCGGCCGTTTATTTACCTCCCAACCACATATCACACATTCACTTCCTGGTGCCCTTTAACCCCCTCGTGTCACCCGGGTTACGCCCCTTCTCTTAAAGGGGCCTCGTGCATTCGACCCCTAGTCCCCTACATATATATTTTACCCAGCCTGGGAGGTGGTTGTGTTTCATGATTATTCTGCATCAGACATATAAAGCTAATTAAAGATGTTATTTTGTTTCTAATGTCAGGTTTCTGGTTTTAAAAGTAATTATGAAGCTCTGGACGTTTCCCGACGTCACCGAGAAGCTGAGAGGTTTTTTATTTTGGACGATCAACCAAAATATTGCTGTCTCCGCTGGGGTGGATAAAAACTGTGAGACAAACAACATGTTCCCTAGGTGTAGGGTTAATGGAAAGGTGTGTGTGTGTATGTGCGTGTGTGTGTGCGTGTGCGTGTGTGTGTGTGTGTGTGCGTGTGTGTGTGTGTGTGTGTATGTGTGTATGTGACTAACAGCTTGTGACAGCCACAGCCTGATGGGTGAAACGATAGATGGAGAGACGAGATCAGGACGGAGTGATGGTGAGAAGAGAAGAAGAAACCTTTTAACCCTTTCAGTGAACACATGATGACGTCGTTAAACATCTAAATCCAACCGGCCGATACACGACGCCTGAAGCCCGATACCCGACACCCGACACTCGATACCCGATACTCAATGCCCGATACCCGACACCCTACACCTGACACCCGATACCCGATACTAGATATTCGATGCCCGATACCCGACAGCTGGCACTCGATACCCGACACCCGACACTCAACACCTGATACCCGATACTCAATGCCCGATACCCGACACCATACACCTGACACCCTATACCCGATATTCAATGCACGATACCCGACACCCAACACCCGATACCCGATATCCGATGCCCGACACCCGATAACCTCATTACTAGTTCCCAGCATGCATACAGACTGAATCACTCAACAGCAACTGCCCTTGCCCAGCTAACTGATGACTGGCTGATACAGATGGACAATAAGGAAATGGTCGGCACAGTCTTGCTTGATTTTAGTGCTGCATTTGATGTAATAGACGATGATATTATGATTACTAAACTTGAAAGTTATGGATTCAGCATTATGGCGGGGGAATATGACCTGGCTCTAAATTACGAAGATAGAATATTTTACCAAAAACCTCGGAACGCAAAATAACTGAATAGTAAAATAAGTCACCGTCACACACGAGATCCGACCGTCACACATGGTCCGGTTCTCGAGAGAGGGACTACCTTGGTCATCTTATGCTTTCGGCTCGGCTGTTATCAAACTACAAAAAATAATACATTTATGACAAACTCTTGCAAGGGGATTTAATTCCTATCAAACCCTCTCTCCGCCCGTAGACACCTAGCGGTGTCCAGTGGACAGTCAGAGGTCAACCAGTCAACGTAACTCTCTCTCTAATTAGTTACAACAAATCTGTTATGTAAGTGTATCCTGTATATTTATCAGTGTGTGTAGCCGTGATGGATTAACCTCAAACTTACCTCTGGTGCTGCCGGAGCGGGTCGACGTGAAGCTTTGCCTCTGGCACTCTGATGGCTCGATCCCAAGAATTGAAGAAGATGGAAAAGGAGCTACGGACGCGCTGACTTGATTTAAACTTCAAAATCAATCAATAATTATTTTAACAAAGATAGAAAAGGATGTACAAGTTACAAATCCAACCTCAAAAGTACTTAGAAGAAAACTGAGAAGATAGGAGAACGGAGGCTCTACTGAAAGTCAGGAGAAAATGAATTGATTCAACTACACCAACGTATTGCTACGACTATTCACCTTACTCGCTCAAACGCAAATGACCTAAAAAGGTTGATTCTCTCCCAAATTTCATCTCTTGCCCCCCCCCTTTCAGAGGTGCTGATGCACAGGCTTTCTTGAAGCCCCACTTCCTGTCTTACTTCTCCTTTTTTTCACACTTCGATCTTATCAGCCTCGTTTCCGCTATCCCTCTCAGTCCTCACACGTACAGAGAATAGATGAACATTTTAACATCACTTTACTACAAAGGTTCTTTGAAGAAACACAAGCATTTTAACCTTTTCAAGTTACACATTAAATTTGCCAAGCAGTGATTATATGTCAAGAGTATTTTCTCAATATACTGTACTCTTATGCAAGTTGGATCACGGTCTCTAGCAGATACGTTTTCGTCCACCCTGAGCATCACTAGATTATATTAAAGAAATAAAACACACTTTAACCTTTAAAGACATTAAACCACCAAGAACAAACTTCCCTGTGACACAGCAAGACCCCAAACCTCTCTCCTTATTCTAATTTATGACCCCTGAACCCTGGGAGAATCCTGCAATCCAGCTTCCCGGCCTCCTGGGTCACTTTGAGATCTTATCTGGTCTAAACGTCTTCACGCCTTGTATCCTGTTATCTGCGTCCTCACACTGTACTTCTACTTTACATTGGGGGTGTCAAGCTGAGCCCTGCTCACCGCAGGGCTTCACAGTTTGTTACTGCGTCTGGTGGTCTCACCTAAAGAATGTTGTTCTTTCTTCACTCTTGAAAGACTGCAATGTCTTCTTAGGTCAAAGCTGAAAATGAAAGATCAAAGCTCTAGTTGATAAGCGATTCACATCAATTGCAGGTTGTCCAACAAAACGTTGAACATCCACAATATTTACAAATACATTTAACAAAAGAAGGAAAAATGGATTAAACTGAAATATTGGAACCTATTTGAAATGAAAACCATCATAAAACAGATAAACGTTGCGCTCAGCATCGTCTGTTCAATACTTCAGACTTCAGTTATGACACCGTATCACATCGTCCAAACTAATATAGTTTCAGAGCATATTTAAAAGCCTCTGATGATTGTAATACCTTGCAGTAAATATCTGAACTAAAAGGGACTCTCCATCACGGAGACACATCTGTTATGTAATCACGCTGGGCTCATATTCAATAAACGGTATTTCTGCCCTGTTTATGGAACAATCTGAGCACCACCTGCTCCCTGCCTGAGAGGCGGGACATGGTTTTGTTTCTCTGGTCAGAGTCACTTCAAGTTGTCAGGATGTGATGTTTCAGATGAATCAGGCTCAGGTGATTGATGGCTCAGTTGAGGCTGACGGTCCATCTCTTCCCACCAGCTCAGTATTTAGTCCTTTTGAAGGATTCAACTTCAAACCATTTAAAATCATTTATTAAAGAAGTCTTCTCCTGAGGCCCACTAATTATAATGAGAAACTTTGATCTCATGAAAATGATTTCAAGAATATGATTTCATACACATGATCTCAAGAATATGATCTCATATACATGATCTCAAGAATATGATCTCATGAACAGGATCTCAAGAATATGATCTCATATACATGATCTCATGAATGTGATTCCATGAATATGATTTCATGAAACTGATCTCATGAATATGATTTCATGAACATGATCTCAATAATATGATCTCATGAACATGAGCTCATGAATATGATCTCAAGAACATGATCTCATGAATATGATTTCAAGAATATGATCTCATGAACATGTTCTAAAGAACATGATCTCATGAACATGAATATGAATATGATCTCATGAATATGAACATGAATATGATATCATGAACATGCATATGATCTCATGAACATGATCTGATGAATATGATCTGATGAAAGCGCTGTGAGCCCACTGATGTTCCTTCTGTTATGAAATCATAATGAACATGTTCTCCATTTCATCTTTTCAATCCAATTGACCGACGGACTCTGGAACAAAACTCTTTATTACAAAGTATTAAGAAATCACACAGCTGCACTTTAAAAGTAAAATGACTTAAATAATTGCTGCAGAGTAATTTGATAGAAATTGAAAGTGAAATTTGCTGCGATATGTATTCCAGGATCAAATGACGTGCATCTTCATAAGAGCAGAATGAATTGCATTCATGGCGACGCAACACTGAGCTATAATTGGCTGAAGGATCTGTTTGAGAAGTGATGAGACTGAAAACAGCTTGTGTTGCTGTAGAGGAGGAGTCGGATTGTTGAATGAAGGAAGGAAGAAAATTAGGTCTAGGCCTGGTTTGTTGGATGTGAAGAACAACGTGAATAAATCCAATAACACAACCCTCTGTCCGCTCAGCCTCCACCCGATGACCCTCAACTCCTCGTGTTTACCCACCCACACGTCCCAGAGACCCGGAAAAGAATCCAGCAGGTCAGAAATGAACGCTGCCCTTTAAAGTTCAGATGAGCAACGAGGAGCAGAAAGCGGCTCCAGCTTCACATCAGGAGAACATCATGTGATCTCAGGAGCAGCAGAGCAGAGCGCTCACAGAGGAAAGTGAGGAAGTGAATGAGGAGAAAGAGGAAGTGAAGGAGGAAAGTGAGGAAGTGAATGAGGAGAAAGAGGAAATGAAGGAGGAAAGTGAGGAAGTGAATGAGGAGAGAGGAAGTGAAGGGGGGAACTGAGGAAGTGAATGAGGAGAAAGAGGACAGGATCCACTTTAAAATCCTCACTCTTACATACAGAGCACTACACGGCCAGACTCCTACATATGTGGCTGAACTACTTCACCCTTATTCAACAGCCCGCAACCTCAGGTCCAACCTGCTAAATCTTATGTCCGTTCCACACACTCGCCTTAAGACTCGTGGTGACCGAGCTTGTGAGGCAGTAGCACCAAAGCTATGGAATGCTCTGCCTGCACCTCGGTTTGCTGATTCAGTGATGTCATTTAGAAACCAACTAAATACCTAGCTGTTTACACTGATGTTTGGTTAAACACATGCTCCATGCCCTGCTTTTTATCTGTTTTACTGTGTTACTGTGTTTTAATAGCACCATCGTTTTGCCTTTTGCACCCCAGAGCCCCCACGTGTGGGTGCTCTGGCGCTCTGGGGTTCTCTGTACCCATTCTTAGAGTAGTCATTTGAACCCCAAATGAGTTCTAATACTTGGTTAATTTATATTGATTTCTTCAGAATTTTATTTTGAATAAAATGTATATTTCCAAAAATGACACTTTAATACCATATTTTGATCATAACTATAAACATCTAGCATGATCTGAGCATAATTTCATAAATATTCCCCAAAAATGCGTTGAGTTTTTCCAACTCCAGAATCTGCAAGACAAATCACAATAAAACAAAGCCTTGGGGAGTTACCATGGAGTTTTAGTCAAAAAACGGTGTTGTTCGGTTCAAAAATGTAAAAGTTATAACCTTTATGTCTATTCACCATTGGTTTGGGGCATGCTGGGTATTAAAATGTGCATAAACCTCTGCTGAAGACAAGTAAGAAACCTCCCCCGCCCACGGAAGCCACCACAGTCAAAAAACGGAACAAGGAAGTAGGAAAAAAACAGTCCGGCCGCGTTGGGATTTTAAAGGTACTAATATAGTACAAAGAATGAGTTTGAATGCTTTATTCGACTCCTATAAGCTTGTAGGGTTACAAAGAGGTGTCTTTTATTGAAATCCAACTTTGTAAAGTGTACTTATGAACAAACTAGTGAAACGTTACGGCCGCTGCCCTGAAGTGACGTCGAGGCTACGGGGTTTATGTAATTAAATAAACTTAACGGTAAGTAAAAAATTTTGGCCTCAGGAGAAGACTTCTTTAACAAATGATTTCAAATGGTTTGAAGTTGAATCCTTCAAAAGGACTAAATACTGAGATGGACCGTCAGCCTCATCTGAGCCATCAATCACCTGTGAGCTTTTTATTTCATCTGATTCATCTGAAACATCACATCCTGACAACTTGAAGTGACTCTGACCAGAGAAACAAAACCATGTCCCGCCTCTCAGGCAGGGAGCAGGTGGTGCTCAGATTGTTCCATAAACAGGGCAGAAATACCGTTTATTGAATATGAGCCCGCGTGATTACATAACAGATGTGTCTCCGTGATGGAGAGTCCCTTTTAGTTCAGATATTTACTGCAAGGTATTACAATCATCAGAGGCTTTTAAATATGCTCTGAGACTATGATTAGTTTGGACGATGTGATACGGTGTCATAACTGAAGTCTGAAATATTGAACAGACGATGCTGAGCGCAACGTTTATCTGTTTTATGATGGTTTTTATTTCAAATAGGTTCCAATATTTCAGTTTAATCCATTTTTCCTTCTTTTTTTAAAATGTATTTGTAAATATCGCGGATGTTCAACGTTTTAAGATATTAAATAAATAAAAACCTATTTTCTTCTCTTAGAAATAAAAGATGAACACTTCTCACGGGAAACGTAAAGTTTCAGTTAGGAACACACATACAGGTTGTTGTAACCTTGGTTCTATGAGCACAGGCAAGCTCTATACTGGCCTCTATGGGCGAGACTCTCTTCCAATCACGAGCCTGCATTCACCCGCAGGAAATGTGCATAAAAGGATCCGGCTAATCAGGACGTTCCTACCCGAGTCGCGCTCACAACTGCAGGTGGCCATCCTCATGTTCAGATCATATTCATGAGATTAATACTTAACAAGTATTCATCGTCTAAAACCAAGTTTCCAAACCTAAGCAAACTTATCTCACTGAGATGTTACTTGTTCGGTGATGGTTTATTTCATTAAATAAATAAATATAAATCATCAGGTTTAAATCTCAGCTCAGCTCCACATGTCTGGGAAATGATTTTAGGTACAATGTCATGTAATGGAAGTTTTTCCCATTAGATCTGTTAAGAAGGAATGATGTCTCTCTTAATCAAAGTTGTCTTAAATCCGTTTATTCCTGCAGGAAGGAAAAGTCTGTCACTGGTCATAGCAGCCTGTGACACAAGATTCAAAGAAGCACAGTCATCAGGCCCCTTTTAACACAATCAGGTCTCCGCCCCCAAATGGAGGAAAACAGAGTGGCTTAGTCTGTTCGAGACCCGTGAACACCCCCGCTTCCCGTGGTCAGAGCAGGAAAACATCTCCCTTTGTTCTGGGAAGTCAACCTCTTTTACGACTCCCCATATTGAAATGAAGGAAGATTAACAGTCCTTTGATCCCAGTACTCATCCCATTTGGTCTTCATCTCTGAGGGTCATTTAAGGTTCGATTCGGGCCCTCTTGTCCTCTAACATGACAACACTATATTTTACCATTACATTCCACTCTTTTGATTACATCCTAATCACACAGTATGCAAAAATATAGCTTGTACATCATATTACGGAATCCTATAAGGTACAAATTCATTCATGGTTTAAAACACTACATTACTAGACAACACGTGAAAAACAAAAAAAACAATTTCAAAGAGAGGTATTTCTTGGTGCGTAGCAAGCATACATAAAACCCTTTTGTTTCACACAGGAGATTCGTCGTCAGAGGATGAGACCTCGTCAATGTCCTTAGAGTCGTTGTAGTAGTCGTGTCGTATGTCACTTGAGTCTGAGAGTCGTGTGTACTTCACCATCTGTATGCAAATGAGCTGTGACGCCCAGTGTTTCACCAAGGAATAACACTGTTATGGTGTGGTGTGTTCACGGACCCAAATGCAGCGACAGGACAGCAGAGTTCTTATTTAGACCAGGGTTTTATTGCACGGGTGAGAAACAGGAACAAACAAACAAGGTCCGGGTGCAGACAGTACAGAGAGCGAGCTGGTGGAATGTTAAATGGAGACGCGCGCCCGCGCTCCGCTCCGGGCCGGAAGGTGGCCGTGAAGAGTCCGCGAACTCTTTACCGATCCGAGCCGGAAGGTGGCTGTAGAACGTCCGCGAACTCCTTACTGATCCGAGCCGGAAGGTGGCTGTAGAACCTCCGCGAACTCCTCTGATCCGAGCCGGAAGGTGGTTGTAGAACGTCCGCGAACTCCTCTCCGCTCCAAGCCGGAAAGTGGCTGTTATTGACGGGTAGACTGGCAGCCAGGGTCCTCAAGCCTCACAGCTGATCTCCGTGGACCGAGCGGAAGGCTCTCTTCGTGCAGGTGAAACCCGAGGCTCGACACTGGCAGGAAGGTAAAAGCAAACAGAGTAACAAGCGGGGAATAACTCACAGGAAACTAAGGACTACTCACGGGCGGAGATGCCAGGTTGGCAAACGGACGGACTGACACCAGAGGTGAGGAAGACCGGAGTATTTATCAGCAGGAGGTAATCACGGCAAACGAGAATCAGTTGTGAAACAGCTGATCAGGGAAAGAGGCGCAGCTGTGGGCAGAACTCACCCGGTTAGGCACAAATCCTCACAGTACCCCCCCCTCAACGGGAGCCTCCTGGCGAACCGCCAGGTTTATTGGGGTGCAGGCGATAGAACGTGCGAAGTAGCTCCGGATCGGGAACGGGCCAATGTATCTGGGGGAGAGCTTCTTGGATTGAGTCCGTAAAGCTATGTCCCTGGTGGAAAGCCAGACTTGTTGGCCGGCGAGATAGGCTGGGGCAGGTGTGCGACGGCGGTCAGCCAGACGTTTGTTCTGTTCGGAAGACCGAAGTAGAGCGGCGCGAGTCTGTCTCCAGACCCTCCTGCATCGCCGACGGTAACTCTGGACAGACGGGACAGCAATCTCGGCCTCTTGGCTAGGTAGGAGGGGAGGTTGGTAGCCCATGGAAGCCTCGAAGGGGGAGAGACCCGTTGCTGTGGAGGTATGGCTGTTGTGTGCGTACTCAATCCAGGCCAGGTGACGACTCTCAATATACTGTACTCTTATGCAAGTTGGATCACGGTCTCTAGCAGATACGTTTTCGTCCACCCTGAGCATCACTAGATTATATTAAAGAAATAAAACACACTTTAACCTTTAAAGACATTAAACCACCAAGAACAAACTTCCCTGTGACACAGCAAGACCCCAAACCTCTCTCCTTATTCTAATTTATGACCCCTGAACCCTGGGAGAATCCTGCAATCCAGCTTCCCGGCCTCCTGGGTCACTTTGAGATCTTATCTGGTCTAAACGTCTTCACGCCTTGTATCCTGTTATCTGCGTCCTCACACTGTACTTCTACTTTACATTGGGGGTGTCAAGCTGAGCCCTGCTCACCGCAGGGCTTCACAGTTTGTTACTGCGTCTGGTGGTCTCACCTAAAGAATGTTGTTCTTTCTTCACTCTTGAAAGACTGCAATGTCTTCTTAGGTCAAAGCTGAAAATGAAAGATCAAAGCTCTAGTTGATAAGCGATTCACATCAATTGCAGGTTGTCCAACAAAACGTTGAACATCCACAATATTTACAAATACATTTAACAAAAGAAGGAAAAATGGATTAAACTGAAATATTGGAACCTATTTGAAATGAAAACCATCATAAAACAGATAAACGTTGCGCTCAGCATCGTCTGTTCAATACTTCAGACTTCAGTTATGACACCGTATCACATCGTCCAAACTAATATAGTTTCAGAGCATATTTAAAAGCCTCTGATGATTGTAATACCTTGCAGTAAATATCTGAACTAAAAGGGACTCTCCATCACGGAGACACATCTGTTATGTAATCACGCTGGGCTCATATTCAATAAACGGTATTTCTGCCCTGTTTATGGAACAATCTGAGCACCACCTGCTCCCTGCCTGAGAGGCGGGACATGGTTTTGTTTCTCTGGTCAGAGTCACTTCAAGTTGTCAGGATGTGATGTTTCAGATGAATCAGGCTCAGGTGATTGATGGCTCAGTTGAGGCTGACGGTCCATCTCTTCCCACCAGCTCAGTATTTAGTCCTTTTGAAGGATTCAACTTCAAACCATTTAAAATCATTTATTAAAGAAGTCTTCTCCTGAGGCCCACTAATTATAATGAGAAACTTTGATCTCATGAAAATGATTTCAAGAATATGATTTCATACACATGATCTCAAGAATATGATCTCATATACATGATCTCAAGAATATGATCTCATGAACAGGATCTCAAGAATATGATCTCATATACATGATCTCATGAATGTGATTCCATGAATATGATTTCATGAAACTGATCTCATGAATATGATTTCATGAACATGATCTCAATAATATGATCTCATGAACATGAGCTCATGAATATGATCTCAAGAACATGATCTCATGAATATGATTTCAAGAATATGATCTCATGAACATGTTCTAAAGAACATGATCTCATGAACATGAATATGAATATGATCTCATGAATATGAACATGAATATGATATCATGAACATGCATATGATCTCATGAACATGATCTGATGAATATGATCTGATGAAAGCGCTGTGAGCCCACTGATGTTCCTTCTGTTATGAAATCATAATGAACATGTTCTCCATTTCATCTTTTCAATCCAATTGACCGACGGACTCTGGAACAAAACTCTTTATTACAAAGTATTAAGAAATCACACAGCTGCACTTTAAAAGTAAAATGACTTAAATAATTGCTGCAGAGTAATTTGATAGAAATTGAAAGTGAAATTTGCTGCGATATGTATTCCAGGATCAAATGACGTGCATCTTCATAAGAGCAGAATGAATTGCATTCATGGCGACGCAACACTGAGCTATAATTGGCTGAAGGATCTGTTTGAGAAGTGATGAGACTGAAAACAGCTTGTGTTGCTGTAGAGGAGGAGTCGGATTGTTGAATGAAGGAAGGAAGAAAATTAGGTCTAGGCCTGGTTTGTTGGATGTGAAGAACAACGTGAATAAATCCAATAACACAACCCTCTGTCCGCTCAGCCTCCACCCGATGACCCTCAACTCCTCGTGTTTACCCACCCACACGTCCCAGAGACCCGGAAAAGAATCCAGCAGGTCAGAAATGAACGCTGCCCTTTAAAGTTCAGATGAGCAACGAGGAGCAGAAAGCGGCTCCAGCTTCACATCAGGAGAACATCATGTGATCTCAGGAGCAGCAGAGCAGAGCGCTCACAGAGGAAAGTGAGGAAGTGAATGAGGAGAAAGAGGAAGTGAAGGAGGAAAGTGAGGAAGTGAATGAGGAGAAAGAGGAAATGAAGGAGGAAAGTGAGGAAGTGAATGAGGAGAGAGGAAGTGAAGGGGGGAACTGAGGAAGTGAATGAGGAGAAAGAGGACAGGATCCACTTTAAAATCCTCACTCTTACATACAGAGCACTACACGGCCAGACTCCTACATATGTGGCTGAACTACTTCACCCTTATTCAACAGCCCGCAACCTCAGGTCCAACCTGCTAAATCTTATGTCCGTTCCACACACTCGCCTTAAGACTCGTGGTGACCGAGCTTGTGAGGCAGTAGCACCAAAGCTATGGAATGCTCTGCCTGCACCTCGGTTTGCTGATTCAGTGATGTCATTTAGAAACCAACTAAATACCTAGCTGTTTACACTGATGTTTGGTTAAACACATGCTCCATGCCCTGCTTTTTATCTGTTTTACTGTGTTACTGTGTTTTAATAGCACCATCGTTTTGCCTTTTGCACCCCAGAGCCCCCACGTGTGGGTGCTCTGGCTCTGGCGCTCTGGGGTTCTCTGTACCCATTCTTAGAGTAGTCATTTGAACCCCAAATGAGTTCTAATACTTGGTTAATTTATATTGATTTCTTCAGAATTTTATTTTGAATAAAATGTATATTTCCAAAAATGACACTTTAATACCATATTTTGATCATAACTATAAACATCTAGCATGATCTGAGCATAATTTCATAAATATTCCCCAAAAATGCGTTGAGTTTTTCCAACTCCAGAATCTGCAAGACAAATCACAATAAAACAAAGCCTTGGGGAGTTACCATGGAGTTTTAGTCAAAAAACGGTGTTGTTCGGTTCAAAAATGTAAAAGTTATAACCTTTATGTCTATTCACCATTGGTTTGGGGCATGCTGGGTATTAAAATGTGCATAAACCTCTGCTGAAGACAAGTGACACAGTCTAAGAAACCTCCCCCGCCCACGGAAGCCACCACAGTCAAAAAACGGAACAAGGAAGTAGGAAAAAAACAGTCCGGCCGCGTTGGGATTTTAAAGGTACTAATATAGTACAAAGAATGAGTTTGAATGCTTTATTCGACTCCTATAAGCTTGTAGGGTTACAAAGAGGTGTCTTTTATTGAAATCCAACTTTGTAAAGTGTACTTATGAACAAACTAGTGAAACGTTACGGCCGCTGCCCTGAAGTGACGTCGAGGCTACGGGGTTTATGTAATTAAATAAACTTAACGGTAAGTAAAAAATTTTGGCCTCAGGAGAAGACTTCTTTAACAAATGATTTCAAATGGTTTGAAGTTGAATCCTTCAAAAGGACTAAATACTGAGATGGACCGTCAGCCTCATCTGAGCCATCAATCACCTGTGAGCTTTTTATTTCATCTGATTCATCTGAAACATCACATCCTGACAACTTGAAGTGACTCTGACCAGAGAAACAAAACCATGTCCCGCCTCTCAGGCAGGGAGCAGGTGGTGCTCAGATTGTTCCATAAACAGGGCAGAAATACCGTTTATTGAATATGAGCCCGCGTGATTACATAACAGATGTGTCTCCGTGATGGAGAGTCCCTTTTAGTTCAGATATTTACTGCAAGGTATTACAATCATCAGAGGCTTTTAAATATGCTCTGAGACTATGATTAGTTTGGACGATGTGATACGGTGTCATAACTGAAGTCTGAAATATTGAACAGACGATGCTGAGCGCAACGTTTATCTGTTTTATGATGGTTTTTATTTCAAATAGGTTCCAATATTTCAGTTTAATCCATTTTTCCTTCTTTTTTTAAAATGTATTTGTAAATATCGCGGATGTTCAACGTTTTAAGATATTAAATAAATAAAAACCTATTTTCTTCTCTTAGAAATAAAAGATGAACACTTCTCACGGGAAACGTAAAGTTTCAGTTAGGAACACACATACAGGTTGTTGTAACCTTGGTTCTATGAGCACAGGCAAGCTCTATACTGGCCTCTATGGGCGAGACTCTCTTCCAATCACGAGCCTGCATTCACCCGCAGGAAATGTGCATAAAAGGATCCGGCTAATCAGGACGTTCCTACCCGAGTCGCGCTCACAACTGCAGGTGGCCATCCTCATGTTCAGATCATATTCATGAGATTAATACTTAACAAGTATTCATCGTCTAAAACCAAGTTTCCAAACCTAAGCAAACTTATCTCACTGAGATGTTACTTGTTCGGTGATGGTTTATTTCATTAAATAAATAAATATAAATCATCAGGTTTAAATCTCAGCTCAGCTCCACATGTCTGGGAAATGATTTTAGGTACAATGTCATGTAATGGAAGTTTTTCCCATTAGATCTGTTAAGAAGGAATGATGTCTCTCTTAATCAAAGTTGTCTTAAATCCGTTTATTCCTGCAGGAAGGAAAAGTCTGTCACTGGTCATAGCAGCCTGTGACACAAGATTCAAAGAAGCACAGTCATCAGGCCCCTTTTAACACAATCAGGTCTCCGCCCCCAAATGGAGGAAAACAGAGTGGCTTAGTCTGTTCGAGACCCGTGAACACCCCCGCTTCCCGTGGTCAGAGCAGGAAAACATCTCCCTTTGTTCTGGGAAGTCAACCTCTTTTACGACTCCCCATATTGAAATGAAGGAAGATTAACAGTCCTTTGATCCCAGTACTCATCCCATTTGGTCTTCATCTCTGAGGGTCATTTAAGGTTCGATTCGGGCCCTCTTGTCCTCTAACATGACAACACTATATTTTACCATTACATTCCACTCTTTTGATTACATCCTAATCACACAGTATGCAAAAATATAGCTTGTACATCATATTACGGAATCCTATAAGGTACAAATTCATTCATGGTTTAAAACACTACATTACTAGACAACACGTGAAAAACAAAAAAAACAATTTCAAAGAGAGGTATTTCTTGGTGCGTAGCAAGCATACATAAAACCCTTTTGTTTCACACAGGAGATTCGTCGTCAGAGGATGAGACCTCGTCAATGTCCTTAGAGTCGTTGTAGTAGTCGTGTCGTATGTCACTTGAGTCTGAGAGTCGTGTGTACTTCACCATCTGTATGCAAATGAGCTGTGACGCCCAGTGTTTCACCAAGGAATAACACTGTTATGGTGTGGTGTGTTCACGGACCCAAATGCAGCGACAGGACAGCAGAGTTCTTATTTAGACCAGGGTTTTATTGCACGGGTGAGAAACAGGAACAAACAAACAAGGTCCGGGTGCAGACAGTACAGAGAGCGAGCTGGTGGAATGTTAAATGGAGACGCGCGCCCGCGCTCCGCTCCGGGCCGGAAGGTGGCCGTGAAGAGTCCGCGAACTCTTTACCGATCCGAGCCGGAAGGTGGCTGTAGAACGTCCGCGAACTCCTTACTGATCCGAGCCGGAAGGTGGCTGTAGAACCTCCGCGAACTCCTCTGATCCGAGCCGGAAGGTGGTTGTAGAACGTCCGCGAACTCCTCTCCGCTCCAAGCCGGAAAGTGGCTGTTATTGACGGGTAGACTGGCAGCCAGGGTCCTCAAGCCTCACAGCTGATCTCCGTGGACCGAGCGGAAGGCTCTCTTCGTGCAGGTGAAACCCGAGGCTCGACACTGGCAGGAAGGTAAAAGCAAACAGAGTAACAAGCGGGGAATAACTCACAGGAAACTAAGGACTACTCACGGGCGGAGATGCCAGGTTGGCAAACGGACGGACTGACACCAGAGGTGAGGAAGACCGGAGTATTTATCAGCAGGAGGTAATCACGGCAAACGAGAATCAGTTGTGAAACAGCTGATCAGGGAAAGAGGCGCAGCTGTGGGCAGAACTCACCCGGTTAGGCACAAATCCTCACAGTACCCCCCCCCTCAACGGGAGCCTCCTGGCGAACCGCCAGGTTTATTGGGGTGCAGGCGATAGAACGTGCGAAGTAGCTCCGGATCCACTATCCGGGAGCGCGGGACCCAGGACCGTTCCTCCGGACCATACCCCTCCCAATCAACGAGGTATTGGTAGCCTCTCCCTCGTGGACGGACATCCAGAAGACGGTCGACTGTGTATACCGGGCCACCCTCGATGAGACGTGGGGGTGGAGGGGGTTCGGCCGGAGGGTTCAGCGGACTGTAGTGTACGGGTTTGAGAAGGGACACATGGAAAACAGGGTGGATCTTCAAGGATTGCGGGAGCCTTAGCTTCATCGAGACCGGGTTGATAACAGAAACGATGGGGAACGGGCCAATGTATCTGGGGGAGAGCTTCTTGGATTGAGTCCGTAAAGCTATGTCCCTGGTGGAAAGCCAGACTTGTTGGCCGGCGAGATAGGCTGGGGCAGGTGTGCGACGGCGGTCAGCCAGACGTTTGTTCTGTTCGGAAGACCGAAGTAGAGCGGCGCGAGTCTGTCTCCAGACCCTCCTGCATCGCCGACGGTAACTCTGGACAGACGGGACAGCAATCTCGGCCTCTTGGCTAGGTAGGAGGGGAGGTTGGTAGCCCATGGAAGCCTCGAAGGGGGAGAGACCCGTTGCTGTGGAGGTATGGCTGTTGTGTGCGTACTCAATCCAGGCCAGGTGACGACTCCAGGAGGAGGGATTGGCCGCCGTTAAACAACGGAGCATGGCTTCTAGCTCCTGGTTAAGCCTCTCAGTTTGCCCATTGGTTTGAGGATGAAAGCCGGAGGAGAGGCTAGCTGTGGCGCCGAGGCTGCGGCAGAACGCCCTCCATACTTGAGAGGTGAACTGGGGGCCCCTATCAGAAACAATGTCCACCGGGATGCCGTGGAGCCTAAACACATGCTGGACCAACAAGTCTGCAGTCTCGCGTGCAGACGGGAGCTTCGGAAGGGGAATGAAGTGAGCCGCCTTGGAAAACCGGTCCACGATAGTCAGGATAACCGTATTGTTCTCGGAGGGGGGAAAGCCAGTGACGAAGTCCAAGGCCATATGTGACCAAGGTCTGTGGGGGATAGGCAGAGGCCGCAACAGACCGACGGCGGCTCTGTGCGAGACCTTGTTACGCGCACAAGTGGTACAGGCTAGGACGTAGGCTCGGGTGTCATTGTCCAGAGAGGGCCACCAGAAGGAGCGCCGGAGCCAGTTAATAGTACGTCTTATTCCTGGGTGGCCAGAGAGTCGGGAGTCGTGGGCCCACTGCAGAACACGGGCGGAAAGGGGAACAAACAGGCGACCAGGAGGACCACCTCCAGGATCCGGCTGGGCCTGCTGAGCCTCCCGTACTGTGGACTCAATCTCCCAGGTGATGACCCCTAGGACACAGGCGGGTGGCACAATCGTGTCAGGGGCTGGGTCTACCTCGTCCCCGGAAAACTGACGAGACAGGGCGTCGGGCTTGACGTTCCTACTTCCTGGGCGGTAGGTGATAGAGAAATTAAAACGGGCAAAAAACAGAGCCCAACGGGCTTGGCGGGAGTTGAGTTGCCGGGCAGAATGGATGTACTCAAGATTCCTGTGGTCGGTCCATACGATGAACGGGTGGACTGACCCCTCTAACCAATGTCTCCACTCCTCCAGAGCCAGTTTGACGGCTAGTAACTCCCGGTTGCCGACATCATAGTTCCGCTCCGCCGGGGAAAGGCGGCGGGAGAAAAAGGCGCACGGACGAAGCCTAGAGTCAGTGGCTGAGCGTTGGGACAACACTGCTCCAATTCCAGTGTCGGAGGCGTCCACCTCGACCACGAACTGGCGGGTCTCGTCTGGTTGGGCAAGTATGGGGGCTGAAGTGAACAGTTCCTTGAGAGTGTTAAACGCACGGTTGGCCTCGGGGGACCAGGAAAAATTCACCGTAGAGGAAGTGAGTCTGGTTAGAGGTGACGCCGTCTGGCTGAAGTTCCGAATGAACCGACGGTAAAAATTAGCAAAACCGAGGAACTGCTGGAGCTTCTTCCGGTTATGGGGCACCGGCCACTCGGCGACCGCTCTAACCTTCTCGGGGTCCTTGCGAATCTGACCCTCCTCAATGATAAACCCAAGGAACTGCATGGAGGTCACATGAAATTCACACTTCTCGGCCTTGAGGAAGAGCTGGTTCTCCAGAAGACGCTGAAGAACCTGACGGACGTGGAGTCGATGTTCCTGAAGAGTCGAGGAGTATATCAGAATATCGTCAATGTAGACAAACACAAACCGGTTGAGGAAATCCCTGAGCACATCATTCACTAAAGCCTGGAAGACGGCAGGGGCGTTGGTAAGACCGAATGGCATGACTAGGTACTCAAAATGCCCCAGGGGAGTGTTGAACGCCGTCTTCCACTCGTCCCCCTCTCGTATGCGAACCAGGTGGTAAGCATTACGGAGGTCCAGTTTGGTAAAGACCGTGGCCCCGGGTAGGGATTCAAAAGCTGAGTCGAGCAGGGGCAGAGGGTACTTGTTCCGGGTTGTGATCTGGTTTAACCCTCGGTAGTCAATGCACGGACGAAGACTCTTGTCCTTTTTGGCCACGAAGAAGAACCCCGCTCCTACCGGGGAGGATGACGGGCGGATGATTCCGGCAGCGAGGGAGTCGGTGATATAGGTCTCCATTGCCACGCGTTCCGGACGGGAAAGGTTGTATAGACGACTGGAGGGTAGGGTGGCGCCAGGGAGCAGTTCAATGGCGCAGTCGTAGGGCCGGTGGGGTGGCAGGGAAAGGGCTCGCTTCTTACTGAACGCCTCGCCGAGATCCGCATACTCGACGGGGACAGAGGTGAGATTGGTTCCGGAAGTTGCCGTGCTGGGGGACGGAGTCTGCCGGGGCACGGCGGACCTGAGGCACCTTGAGAGTGTGATGGGAAAAATGCATATGCTGTCTGTTTTAAAGAATCATTCACTGTTAAACCTGTGGGTTGAATACTGAGGTATGTTCAGATTAATGAGTAACATAAGTAAAGATGGAGGGACTGATAACATGGGTTGTTAGGGTTAGGGGCCTACTCTGATTCTGACCTGTCGATAAGAACGCTGAAGTGCACAGTCATTCTCCTAACTGCATGGTTAATGTATGTGGGGACAGGAGATTGGTTGAACGTGTAGTTTCGATCAGGTCAAAGTATGCACAGTTAATGTATAACACGTGTTTGAACCAATGAGAGATGAGATGGGAAGGAAGGGATGATCGTTTTCAAAAAGTATATAACTGACTGTTGCATTGATGATTTTGTGGAAAAACCTGACAGGCATTGACGATTCTTGGCTGTTGGGATTTCTTCCTGCTTGCAAGCATTTAATAAATTGACAGAGGCATTTTGTCTTGTCCAGAGGAACTCTGTTTGTTTGTCCGATCTGATTGACACTTTTGAACTCTCCTCCCGAGACATAGAATTACTTTTTCCGCGACAATTTGGCGTTGTCGGCAGGATTGCGTGAGGCTTTCATCGGGACTCTCGACGACGGCTGGAGAGGGCACTCCGAGATCAAAAGAAAGATTTCGCCCCGATTCCACGACAGCTAAAAGTGAGACGGGGGCCAGCAGCCGACGGAGGACCGATGGGCTTCATAGCAATCTGGACAAAGAAGTAATTTCTTCATATCGGGTGAGAGGTTTGAATTTCAATCATACATTTTTATTTCCAGTGGGAAAACAAAAGTTTGAATTACGTAAAATAACAGAACAAGCAGAGACTGGAGACAGAGTGTGTCTGTTAGTTTTGTCAATTGTAAATTAATATAAAGGTCTTCTTGGTTTCTGTGTCATCATAATCCATGCATGAGTTTAACGGTGGAAAGTATTGAGATTGCGAAGTGGTAAAGAGGAAGAAAGGAGACGGTAGAGACCTTTGACCTTGACCTACTTTACGTTTTGAAACTTTAAAATACCTTTATTTTGAAGATCGTAATCCAATAACTTGACCACGGTATCTAGATCAGTATCTAGATATGGGCTCTGTATAAAATCAGTATCAGCAAGGTTAAGTGAGCTGAACTGTGAGATACGGATAAGGTTTTTAGCTTTTCCAAAGAAAAGAAGCTAGAAAATATACTGACGAGTGTATTTTATTATTAAGGGGTACCCGCCACGCCTGAAATAATGGGTGGAAAGAATGTTAAACCCTCCCCTCAGGGAGCAATGGTGGACATAATGACGCGGAAATATGGAGACCAAAGCATCGGATGCTTAAAAAATTGGAATAAGAAATATGGTTTTCCAGTAGAGGGTTCGTTCAGCTCGGCTAAAATAGAAAAGCTGAGAACAGATTTAGAGGGAAAAGAAAAGAAAATGAAAAATAGAAAAACAGTTAAAGTAAAAAACTTAGAGAAAATGGAGAAAAACAAATGTTGTCTTGAACAATGGGAAAAAGAAGGGAAATTGAGAGAGAGAAAACAATTGCAGAAGCAATTAACACTGGTACAAGTTTCAAAAAATGTTAAATCTAAAGAGAAAATTGACCCGAACGAAGGGCTGAGTCCCCATAACCCTTGTCCTTCTTCTTTGTACCCAAGTCTTACGGGGTCAAATGGACCTCTTCTGGAAACGTGCGGCGTCCCACCCCCCTACCGAGCCGCAGAGATACCAGGAAACGCTGCGATGCAACAACCACAGCCTCTCGCTCCTGGTCCATTGCTGTTGACAGGACCAGAGACTCGCCAACAGCGCAGAGAGATGGATTTCGCTGACCAACAAAATGCGCTCCAGCGTCAGAATCCAGAGACACCGCCACATGAACCACAGTCAACCTCCACTCCTGCTGCAGCCTCATGGACTTCTCCCAGCACATGGAGAAAGGCCTTTGGAGGTCTGCCGTCAATGATTAACGGACTGAATCCACAAGCGTATTTTAACCCGCCAGAAGAAACAGCCCAAACAGCAGACCCCACCAGACGGTTGAATTTCACTCTCCCAATGATCCAAGTACCGGGAGCAGATGGTGCCCCACAACTCGTGTTTCGCCCCTGGACTGATGCAGACATAAGAACCGCAATGTCACACTTGCCTAAAATCACCAACTCAGGTATTAATTTCAGTACCGCTTTTCAAATCTTTTGTGAGCAATTTATGCCAACTGGACAAGAAATGCACCGGCTACTAATGTTACAAGTAGGCCCTGTTCTATTCAGCAAAATCAGTCAATACGTGACGGGAGCACAGGCTAACGTCCGTCCCAGAAAAGCTGGATGGGATCACGAGGACAATCTAGATTACAGGAATTTTGTGACAGCAGTCTGCGCTGGGATCATAATCCAGTTTCCGGAACGAGTAGACATGTCCATCATTAACGGTACTAAGCAACGGACAGATGAACCGCTGGAAGATTATCACCAGAGAATGCTGACTACGTTCCAAGCTCACGGTGGCATTCCAAAACCAGAGAATGTGACACTAATGACAGTCTGGGAAACACATTTGAAAAATGCGTTTATTAATGGACTGTTGCCTGACATCAAACGGGCCACTGAGCGTTCTGTCATAGGACTGGAAGATGCTAGACACGAGGAAGTTGTCAAACATGCGAAACACAACCAGAAACAGCTGAGGGAGGGAGAAGTCTCTCAAGACCGCACATATAAACAGGCGGCAGAAAAAGCACAGCTGTCCATGCTACAAGCTGTTTCCAACCTCACGATGTACCAGGATGGTGCTGGCAACCGACAGAATAACAATAATTGGCGCAGCCAACCTCAAGGTCGCGGACGCGGAAGAGGACGGGGCAGAGGAACTTTCAGCAACAACGGTGAAAGACGACAAACCGGTTATGATGGATGTTTCAAATGTGGTGAAATGGGACATCGGGTCAAGGACTGTCCAAACCGATCTGAGCAAAAACCACAATGGACACATGCCCGCAAGAACCAGTTCCCTTCAGACTGACGCGAGGAGGGGGAGGGGGACGGTGCACGTGGACGGGAGACGGCTTCCACGCTGGTGACCCTGCAAGATAAGGGAAGTAGAACAAATACGCTGACACACACACATGCTTGCAATGAAGAACGGCTTTTTCGCACGCTCACGCACACACCTGAACAACAAACTGCTTTACTCAGCATTGTAAAACATCTAGAGCAGCAGAGAAGTAAAGAAATAGCGCATAGTACACACACTTATGCTAAATTTTCCAAAGAACCATTTAAAGACATGCCCTTAACTGATGTGGTTGTTAACGGACAGAAACTGTCGTTTTTGGTCGATAGTGGGGCTTCTCATTCTGTAATACAGGAGAAATATTTTCCAAATCAAAAACTGAGTGGGAGATATGTTTACTCTCAGGGGGCTTCAGGGGTAACAGTTACAGAAAAATTCACTCTACCAATGACAAGTGTTCACACTGACCCAACTGACATTGACCCTGACATCAGAATCAAACATTCATTTTTGCTTTCTTCTTTTTGTCCCATAAATCTTATGGGCAGGGACTTGATGTGTTCCTTTGGAATCAGCTTGATTTCTACACACACAGGTTTGAAAGTGGTTAGGAAAAGAGTGTTGACACAGATAACACAATTTGCTCATACTGTCTCCGAACCACAATATGTTTATCAATGGTGGATGACTCTTGATCAGTCTCACAACCTGTTATCCCTTTCAGATAACCGAGTGCACCCTGAGGCCATTCGGATGACTCCTAAAAAACTGCACTGCACTGCGCATGTCTCTCACGGCTGTGATGAAGATTATCAAAGTCGCTTCTGTGCAGAAAGCGAGATAAATGACGATATGACCACACATGTTTTGTATTGGTCCACATTCAAATCTGCACTCTCTGTTGTTTTATCTCCATCTCAACAGCAAATGTTCACGGTGCCAGATTCGTACCCACACATCTCCCTGACTAAATCTTCTGAGGATCGGTGGAGAGACCTGGGCCCTTTTGTCAAGACCTGTGAATCATTGACCGACTGGCAGACTACTCCTGACCTCTCCGTCACTCGCTCTGCATCCACAGGGTTTTGTAGACAAAAGTTCAAATTTACTATGGCCACTCTCAGATCTGTCTATGTGTTTGATGATTCTGATCTACAGTCAAAATGTGTTATGACACACACAGGCTCTTTTGTAACTGATGTCTCCCTTATCTCCCCTGCCCTTAGAGCCGTTCCTTCGACGCTCTGGGCAGCGCACAAGTATGATGTGGGACTCGTTAAAAACTGCCAACCTGTGGTCATCACCGGACGGTCTGATTTCCGACCTAACAAACATCAATATCCTTTGCGCCAAGAGGCCATCGACGGTATTGCTCCGGTGTTTGATTCCCTGCTTAAAGCAGGAGTCATCATTTCATGTCCTGACTCACCGGTCAGGACACCTATATTTCCGGTTAAAAAGATCAGAGACCAGGGCAAACCAACTGAATGGCGTTTTGTACAAGACCTTAAGGCTGTAAATGCTGCAGTCCACGCCAGAGCACCTAATGTTCCAAATCCGTACACCATTTTGGCTCAGGTTCCGCCTGAAGCAAAATGGTTCTCCGTGGTTGACCTCTCAAATGCATTCTTCAGTGTCCCAGTGGACAAAACAGTCAGTTCTGGTTCGCCTTCAATTTCAATGGCAAACCTTACACTTTCACAAGATTGTGTCAGGGATATACTGAATCCCCAACCATCTACAATGAAGCCCTTAGGGAAAGTTTGGAGAGTCTGACTCTGTCCCCGGGCACTGCTCTTTTGCAGTATGTGGATGATCTTCTCATCGCAGCACCTACTCAGACACAGTGTCAGGAAGACACTATCAACTTATTAAAACATTTAGCGTCAGAAGGCCACAAGGCAAGTTTATCCAAACTGCAGTTTGTAACTCGAAGTGTTCGTTTTCTCGGGCATGACATTTCTGCGGAAGGGAAAACATTGTCACCAAAGCGAATTGCGTCCATCGTGTCAATTCCAAAACCTCGCACGAAGAAACAGATGATGTCCTTTTTGGGAATGTGTTCTTATTGTCGCTCGTTTATTCCTAACTATTCACAATTAGAACAACCTCTGTCATCACTTATTCATGGTAAAAACCTCACGGCAGCCGATAAAATTCAGTGGACGGAAGAGGCCTCTCAGGCATTTGTTGACATGAAGTGTGTACTACAAACCCCTCCGACGTTGGGTTTGCCTGACCCTCACAAACCATTCACACAAACAGTGGATGAACGATCTGGGTGTATGACATCGGTTTTGTTGCAAACACACGGGGATAAATTGCGTCCTGTGGCATATTTTTCTGCGAAACTCGATCCTGTCGCAGCAGGTTTACCACAGTGCCTCCGAGCCGTGGCGGCAGCAGAAAAAGCACTCGCGGCTTCACGTGATATCGTCGGATATGCACCGTTAATTCTACTCGTTCCTCATTCAGTGTCATTGATTTTGCTCGAACAAAAATCATCTCATCTGTCAGCAGCACGGTACCTTCGCTACCACACATGTATCCTAGACATGCCTAATGTAATTGTCAAAAGATGTACCACTTTGAACCCTGCGTCACTCATGCCAATACCAGGTGAAGGCGAAGACCATAACTGTATAGCTGAGTTACAGGTTCAATGTACACCACGAACTGACCTCCTTGACATACCATTACCTAATTCTGACCTTGTTTTGTATGTTGATGGCTCTGCTTCAAGAGACCCCCAGACCAGCAGTAATCGTGTTGGTTTCTCTGTTGTTTCTGATTCATCTGTCCTCTGTTCTGGATCTCTTCCATGTCACCTCTCAGCCCAGGCAGCAGAGCTCATCGCACTCACGGAGGCATGCAAACTGGCTCGCGGTAAAACAGTAACTATTCACACTGATTCCAGATATGCTTTTGGAGTAGTGCACGATTTTGGTGCACTCTGGAAGCATAGACATTTTCTCAAATCTGATGGTAAACCAGTATTGCACCACACATTGATCGCTGAACTTTTGGACTCCATTCTGTTACCAACGGCCATTGCCGTTTGCAAATGTGCTGCGCATACATCTAACACTGATGTTGTTTCCAAGGGAAATGAGCGCGCTGACATTGCTGCGAAGGCTGCAGCACAGCTTCCACCTGACTCACGGAGGTATTTTGACACCTCACACACCATGGTTTCAGTTCCGTCATCACTCACTGCTATGCAGTCTCTGGCAACACCAGAGGAGAGACGATTGTGGTCCTCTTCGGGATGCACGTTCTCTGGTGACATATGGGAAGGTCCAGATGGTAATCCATGCCTACCCAAACATTTCTTTCCTCATTATGCCAAGTTGACACATGGTTTAGATCATGTGTCAAAGAGTGGAATGTTAGACATATTAAATGAAACGTGGTTTACAAAAGGGTTTTCGGCATACGCACAAAAATTTTGTCAAGCTTGCATGACTTGTGCAACACACAACACAGGCAGACCAGTGGTTGTAACCAATCAAGCGGCACACCCACCACCATCACGCCCTTTCGAACATGTTATGATGGATTTCGTTGAATTAACCCCATCTGAAGGTAAAAAACACTGTCTTGTAATGGTGGACATGTGGTCTAAATGGGTGGAGGTTTTTCCCTCCAGTAAGCAGACAGCTGCTGTGGTGGCAAAAGCTTTGATCTCAGAAATTATTCCACGTTGGGGCATTCCAACGAAACTCTCAAGTGATAATGGATCACATTTTGTAAATGAGGCCATCACAGAATTAAGTGCATACATGGGTATTGACTTAAAAACACACTGTGCCTACCATCCAGCCAGTGGAGGCGCTGTTGAACGAGAAAATGGAACACTCAAAACCAAATTGGCAAAATGTTGTTCTGACACAGGCCTTGCATGGACCAAAGCCCTGCCAATCGTGCTGATGTACATGAGAATGAGGAAAAGAACACGCAACAATTTAAGTCCTTTTGAAATTTTGTTTGCAACAGCACCACATGTGGGGGTGAACGCACCCAGGGCTCCTCTCCCATCCACCGCCTTATGCGAGGATGAAATGTTAACGTACTGTGTGCAACTCTCTTCTGCGTTGTCTGGCATAAGAAGGCAGGTATCTGCAGCCCTTCCAAAGGAAGCCACAGGTCCGCTACACAAACTACAGCCCGGTGACTACGTGGTCGTGAAGGACTTCAGGAGGAAAAGCTGGAAGGCGAAACGGTGGCAAGGCCCATTCCAGATCCTACTCGTCACCCACACCGCACTCAAAGTTGCTGAGAGGGCTACTTGGATTCATGCATCGCACTGCAAGAAGGTCCCGACCCCATCCGACGTAGAGCTGACCAGTGGAGCCGACGCAACGACGACAGCGACAACTACCAACGAGGAAGCGACTCACCGGACGCCACAGACGGATAGGATTATATAATCGCACACATACATCTTGACCAGAAGAGTCAGTGGACGGCAGATGCTAACACAAGTAAAATCATTCCCACAAGATCAGTTGCTTGAGTGAACTTCATGCAAACTGACTGGATGAAAAACACGCACACAAAAATGGTGCAACAACGACAATGGAATCCACTTTATCGAGTGTGTGGAACACGAGTAACTATGTTTTTATTGTTAATAATCTCTATTCTTGTTGTTTTTCCATGGGCATGGCTACACTTCCAGGACATAAGGAACAGACGAAACGACCCGACTAACGCAGACCAAACCAACTCAACGACCCACAATGACAGTATAACAACCAACGACACGGTACTAAAACGACACAAGAGACTGGCAGGTGTTAGTTTGGAAGATAGCTGGCTTGACAAAGGCATGACAACCAAAAATCCTTATTCTATGAACATGTGGTGGCGTTACGCAGAGTTCATGGCAAAAGAAGCTAATGTTACAAATTGTTACGTATGTTCTCTAATACCATCTAATTCTCGTCAGCCTCTCATTTCAGCTATTCAAATAGGCCCATCTGAGGGATGTTTCTCTGGGTTGGCTATCAAAGGATTCCACAATGGGCCCTCATTTTGGGATCTCCTTAAAGGGCCTGAATGTGACGACCGACACATGGTAAAACGGTTCAGTGGCAATAGCTCATCAACTTCATCTTTTGTGACCCAGGTGTCTGTAGATTCAAAAACACGGTTTAAAACATGTTACGCCCGAAATGGCACCGTTCCAGTAGGACGTCTGAGGCTCGGTAACTGCGAACACATCATTATAACGGGTGCAATAACTAGAGATCCTGATTGCAATATAACTGTACACCCTGCTTATCGTCCCTCATGTGTGAATATAACAGGACATAACGTGACCCATTGTCAAAAATTAGCAGAACATGAGGTTACTTTGGTTTCCAATTACTGGAAAACCAATGTTTGGTCCTGTTGGGCGTTCAAGTACAGGGCCACTAACCCATTTGATTGCCCAACTGGTGTTGACTGTATTGTAGCATACCGAACAGCGGTCCCTGGACAAAATGGAACATATCCCGTTACAGAAGGATGGTGGTTATGTGATCATTCAGTGTATGTAACTCTCCCACCAGATTGGGACGGAGTATGTGCACCTGTTCGTATCACAGATCATACATTCATTATCTCCACCACAACAATGGACGCACCCACACGTATGAAACGTGAGGCAGACAAACATCCTTATGCAGATTTTAAACCCCACGATTCAGTTTATGGTTCAAACGTCCCAGATGAATTTAAACATGCAGGGACAAGTAAAAAGGTAATGTGGGCTCTGTTCCCCTGGGTGGGAGTGGCAAAGAATATTTTGCGTATTGAAACAGTTGACTACCGTTTCAAAAGCTTTGTAAATATGACCATGGCTGCAGTGAAAGGAATCCGCGAAGAATTGACCTCTATGCGACTAATGATTATGCAGAACCGGATGGTGTTAGACCAACTCACAGCAGCCCAAGGGGGCGTGTGTGCTATAGTAGGTGAACACTGTTGCACGTTTATTCCAGAGAATGACATAGATGGTGGCGTTATTCATCAGGCAATATTGAACATGACTAACCTTCAGGAAGCAAAGGATGAGATACCTCCACCTGATGTGCTCACCGTGCTATGGCTCACTTGGCGGAGCACTGTTATCACAATATGTCTTGTGTTAGTGGCTTTATTCATTTTCATGACTTGCGTGATTCCCATGCTTAGAAAGATGGTAGCTAATATGATGACTCAACAGATGGTTCTGTATCAACCATTGACTACCATGTCTAAACAGAAAGATGACTTGTATCCTGTACCCAAATACGACGAACATGAAGTTGACTTTGACACCGACAATGACGATGCTCCTGAATGGTATGAGTAGAAGTGATGCTAATGTAAAACATATTTTTTTTTTGTATTGATACATGATTACTATATAATCAAAAGAGTGGAATGTGATGGGAAAAATGCATATGCTGTCTGTTTTAAAGAATCATTCACTGTTAAACCTGTGGGTTGAATACTGAGGTATGTTCAGATTAATGAGTAACATAAGTAAAGATGGAGGGACTGATAACATGGGTTGTTAGGGTTAGGGGCCTACTCTGATTCTGACCTGTCGATAAGAACGCTGAAGTGCACAGTCATTCTCCTAACTGCATGGTTAATGTATGTGGGGACAGGAGATTGGTTGAACGTGTAGTTTCGATCAGGTCAAAGTATGCACAGTTAATGTATAACACGTGTTTGAACCAATGAGAGATGAGATGGGAAGGAAGGGATGATCGTTTTCAAAAAGTATATAACTGACTGTTGCATTGATGATTTTGTGGAAAAACCTGACAGGCATTGACGATTCTTGGCTGTTGGGATTTCTTCCTGCTTGCAAGCATTTAATAAATTGACAGAGGCATTTTGTCTTGTCCAGAGGAACTCTGTTTGTTTGTCCGATCTGATTGACACCTTTGAACTCTCCTCCCGAGACATAGAATTACTTTTTCCGCGACAAGAGACAAGTGGGACTCCAACCAATTATTCTATTCCCCGCCCAGTCGATCTGAGGGTTGTGATCCCGGAGCCAGGGGTGACCCAGGACCAGCGGAGTCTGGGGCATCGGGAAGATGTAGAGACGGATCTCCTGCCGGTGGTTTCCAGACACAAGCAGGGTAATGGGACAAGTCCGGTGAGTGATGCTTGTCAGGGGGCTTCCACCCAGAGCGTTTGCCTGAAGGGGGCATTCCAACTCCTCCAACGGAATCCTATGGGCGGAAGCAAAGGAGGAGTCCAAAAAACTCTGTTCTGCTCCAGAGTCAATGAGCGCCAAGACCGGCAGAGAACCGAACGGTAGGCAGAGTTTAGCCGGGATTGTGAGACGGGGCTCTGGGGGGGAGACCGGGGTGGAGTTGCTCGCCAGTATTCCCACTCCTACTGACGAGCCCCCTCTTTTGGGCGCACGGGGCAAACAGAGATACGGTGACCCGACTCGCCGCAGTAAAAGCAGGCACAGGAACGGAGTCGGCGCTCTCGCTCTCCCTGGGACAGGCGGAAACGGCCCAACTGCATGGGTTCACCCCGATCCTCGGAGAGGGGACCCGAGAGAGGAGAGTGCTGGGCACCGGGGCTGCGGCGACGTGGGGGACCTGGAGACCGGAGACTGGAAACGGTTGAGGGCTGGTGAACGGGTGCCGAAAATCTGCTGCTCCGCTCTCCCCGACGTTCCCGCAACCGAGTATCCCAGCGGATGGAGAGAGCAATCAGGTCCTCCAGCGTCTTGGACTCCTCAAGAACGATAAGTTCGTCCTTTAAAGCGTTCGAAAGGCTGCTGAGGTAAACCCCCTTCAGCGATCTCTCCTCCCAACCGGACTCAGCAGCCAGGATCCGAAAGTCAATGGAGTGTTCCGCGGCGCTCGAAGCGCCCTGGCGGAGGCGGAGAAGGTGTTGAACAGCATCCTGAGAATATGACGGAAGGTCGAAAGCGCACTTAAACGCGGCCAGGAATTGTTCGAAGGTAACCGTGTCCAACGGGTTCTGAGTGAACCAGGCCTGGGCCCAGTCGAGCGCTCGGCCATGTAACAACCCGGTCAGATAGGCCATCCTAGAACTGTCTGATGCATATGTGCGGGGCTGTTGGCTGAACACAAACGACGTTTGCAGGAGGAAACCCCTACACCCCCTTGTGTCTCCATGGAAAGGTGCAGGCGACGGGACAAAAGACTCACGGACTGGTTGCTCGGTCCCCGCCGTCTGATCTTGGGTGGAGGGGCGGGGTTGCGAGAGGCCTTGCACCATGCCACCGATCTCAGCGACCTCTCTCCTGAGGGCTTGGTGTGAGCCTCCAAGATCGTGCAGCAGGTGGGCTTGCTGTCCCAGCAGAACTCCTTGGTGGGTAATCGCCGTCCGTAGAGGCTCTGTAGGAGTCTATCCTGCTGCGGCTGCTGGGTCCATATTTGGTCAGTCCGTTCTGTTATGGTGTGGTGTGTTCACGGACCCAAATGCAGTGACAGGACAGCAGAGTTCTTATTTAGACCAGGGTTTTATTGCACGGGTGAGAAACAGGAACAAACAAACAAGGTCCGGGTGCAGACAGTACAGAGAGCGAGCTGGTGGAATGTTAAATGGAGACGCGCGCCCGCGCTCCGCTCCGGGCCGGAAGGTGGCCGTGAAGAGTCCACGAACTCTTTACCGATCCGAGCCGGAAGGTGGCTGTAGAACGTCCGCGAACTCCTTACTGATCCGAGCCGGAAGGTGGCTGTAGAACCTCCGCGAACTCCTCTGATCCGAGCCGGAAGGTGGCTGTAGAACGTCTGCGAACTCCTCTCCGCTCCAAGCCGGAAAGTGGCTGTTAATGACGGGTAGACTGGCAGCCAGGGTCCTCAAGCCTCACAGCTGATCTCCGTGGACCGAGCGGAAGGCTCTCTTCGTGCAGGTGAAACCCGAGGCTCGACACTGGCAGGAAGGTAAAAGCAAACAGAGTAACAAGCGGGGAATAACTCACAGGAAACTAAGGACTACTCACGGGCGGAGATGCCAGGTTGGCAAACGGACGGACTGACACCAGAGGTGAGGAAGACCGGAGTATTTATCAGCAGGAGGTAATCACGGCAAACGAGAATCAGCTGTGAAACAGCTGATCAGGGAAAGAGGCGCAGCTGTGGTCAGAACTCACCCGGTTAGGCACAAATCCTCACAAACACAGCATATACAAACACAAATACCATGTAAAAGGAGGGTAATAGGTAAACCAGAACACAGGTTCCCTTCCATGCTGGAGTTAGCACCTGGAACCAGTGATCTCCACACAGCCAATCATGCCGTGTGAGACTTCCTGAAATCAACTGGCCAGTGAATTAAGTATTTAAACTTGCATTGGCTCTACCTGGTTTCAGTGACACTAAACATTCGCTAATATTGAACGGAGTTTGACTACATGTTGCATTATGGGTCACAACACACCCAGTGGTTGTCCCTAAATACCTACTTTTAGTCTGTCTTCTGCGATAAAAACAAAGTGGATGAGATAGCTGTTTTACCGCAGAGTGGTGGAACTGTCCTATAGCGTCGAATACCTCGCCATTCTTAGAACTGAGTGCAGTGCCATTAGGAGATCTAATAGTTGCGTTAGCCCAGGCAGAACATGGTTCTGGTAGCGATCCGTCTGCTACAAATCGCTTCTGAGTGTTATCTGTCATAATAAGGTCTGTGAAGGCACAAAGTGCCTGTGTCGCTGTGACTTAGGTTTGACAGGAGTCGTCTGTTTATGTGAGTGTGGGAAAAGGGAACAAACAAAACACAATTCAACATAGCCGGTGTCTTTTTTTAATTTACTTATTGTCGCCATCCAAACGTTGGTGCTTAGGGACCCTTCATTATCAGCATATTGCACCCATGGAGCGATGTGTATAAGTTGTTGGACTATCTGTGTCTGTGCGATCAGCTGAGTTTTACCCGTTTCCACTACATCAATGTAAAACGCGCCGCATGGATCATTGTCCTCTAGATAAGCACACACAATATAATAACCACTGTCAGATATCTTAGCATCTCTTAACGTAAGCAAGACTACTGGGGAAGTTGAATTTACTTTTACCAAAGAGAGGCGTTCCGTTAGTCCTGTGGTATCCTGCGGAACCCTGTAGCCCCAATTTTTATGTCCCGTCTGTCACACTGCATAGTACCAAGAGACACACAGTGGACCCTTTCCAGTGATGACTGCATAACAGACATAAATCAGAGCCCATCCCAAAACTTCAGGTCCCTTCGGACATGCAAAATATTTACAAGGGTCTAGAGACACGGTGGAGGTGGTTCTTGTTCGCACGGTTATGTTTGGTTGGTTATTGTTATTTTACTGAGTGCGGTGCTGTCATTATCGAGGTCATTCCTAAGTTCTAGTCAGAGTATCGTGTGGTGGAGCTAGTGATGCAGTTGTTTTGTTCAACAAGTCGGTCAGTCGCGTTGGGAAGTCTAGTCTTATGTTGGAAATGTACAAAAGCAAAAGCAAAATAACTGCACATGCTACAATAAACATTAAACATATACTCAGCCGTGTGCCACAAAAGAGACGGAAAGGATTTCACGGTCGATTCATTTCAGGCATGATGATGAGATGATGAAACAGTCAACCAACTGGTTTGTGTGAACAGTTCTGTTTAACTTCATCATGTTGTCCAAGTAGAAGCCGTTTATACAGATCCATGTACTCGTCCATACCGGACTCAGACCGGTCCGGTGGCAGCTCTAGAGCAAAAGCCTCCGCCAGCTTCATCAGGTTCCACCTGTAGATAGCTGGCCGGGCCTGGTAGGAGTATCCTTGGTCACGGTACGGACACGATGCCAGCACCACGGAGTGCAGGGATGAGACGCACCAGCACGGAGCCACAGCGGCCAGTCACCTTGCAGGGCACGGTGTGGGGCTTGCCGCTTGTCCAGGACCTTGGCAGCCTCACGGATACCACGGACAAGACCATCGTGAATTAGTGCGGTCTTGAACCTGGTGCGCTGACCAGGCCTGGTCTGCTTCTGGACCCGTCTTTGGCAGTTGAGTTGGTGACACAGAACTTGTACAAGTCCGTCACTCGGTGTCGGTTGGTTCAGCTGGAGCTGGGACGTGTTTGCAGTGGGTCGCTTGTTCCCAGGTGGCTCGTTCTGCCATCTTAGCTGCTGTGTGGGTCACCAACAAGATCTGGAATGGGCCTAACCATCGCTTCGCCTTCCAGTTCTTGTCCCTGAAGTCTTTCACTACCACCAAATCACCAAATCAGTGAATGGAGTGGCTTGGAAACTGGAGTCGGTACAGCTGGTGCTACCTGTTTTCTGACACTGGATAGAGATATTAATGCAGTAGGTCAACATTGCATTTCATGTATCGTTGTTGAGGGAGGACGTTCCCTCGGACTTCCCACACCAATGTGGAGTGCAAAAAGGATTTTGAATGGACCCAAGTTGCTGCGTATTTGTCCTCTCATCCTGATGTGCATCAAAGCAGTGAGCTGAGCCTTGGGGGAGAGCTGTGTCTTTACAACACTTAGCCAATCTACATAACAACAAACCTTTTGTTATCAGGGATGATCGTTAGTCTTGCAGTGGCAGTGGTTTTTTATACAATGTCGTAAGGCAAAAGGACACAACTAGATTGAAAAACAAAACTGTCCATTGCTCTGTTTGACTTAATTCATCTATTAAAATCGTGCAGGTCTCCTGACAATCTAAGCAGTAGAGTTAAAGGCAAGAGGAACTCAACTCACTCAGACCATATGTCTACTATACTTAACAGTACTTTTACCTTCAGCATATGTTCAAACAGTGGAACCTGTTGAGAAAATCTTTAGTGAATTAGACAACCATTCCACCCCTTTGTTACAAGGTGTTCTAACCATGCGACAAACCCAGCACATTGAGAAGAAAAAACATTTAGGGAGACAAGACCTCCCACAAGATCTGAGAAATCTAAAACGACCAAGTCAGCTGCCTGTGCAGAGAAATGGTGAGGAAGAGAATCACATACAAAGGTGGTACAATCTGAATTAACATCAAAACCAATATGATCAGCTCCCATAGACAGATCACGTGATTTGGACTCATCCACCTAAAGCATGAAATCAAGGTTAGACAAATGATTATCAGAGAGGTTCAGACGAGGAGTTCACAGAACTTGGAGTTCTGCAAAACAGTTCTGCCATCCTCAGGTTCTGGAAAAAGAAATTTAGGGTTAAAAACATTGTAGCGGGTTAACCGTGACATTCAGCATGTCAAAGAGACACGCGTGATAACGCAGGCAACGTGCTGCGGAAAGGTGAGACGATTCCTGTTCGAGGAGAATCAACGAAACCGAATGTGCAACCAGCAAAGTTAGTGGAGCATAACCCACTATGTCACGAGAGGCCGTGAGAGCCTTCTCCGCATCTGCCACTGCGCGGAGAAAATGTGGTAAACCTGCAACGACAGGATCGAGTTTTGCGGAGAAATATGCAACTGGTCGCAATTTATCGCCATGAGACTGTAAGAGAACCGATGTCATAAAGCCAGAACATTCATCAACCGTTTGAGTGAACGGTCTGTGAAGATCAGGCAGACCCAAAGTGGGCGGAGTCTGTAAGGCGCATTTCATGACCGTGAAAGTTTGTGAGGCTGCAGGGAGCCACTGAATTTTGTCATGAGCAATACGATTTTTACCATGTATCAATGCGGACAGAGGTTGTTCAAGCTAAGAGTAATTTGGAATAAATGAACAAGAGTAAGAATACATGCCCAAAAATGACATCATTCGTTTCGTTGGTTGAAGTTTTGGAAGCGTCACAATTGTGGCAATGCGTGTAGACGAGAGTGTTTTGCCTTTACCGGAAATATCGTGACCTAGGAAATGGACATTCTGTGAAACAAACTGTAGTTTAGACAGGCTGGCCTAATGTCCCTCTGCTGCCCTGTGTGTTACAGGGGTCACTGTACCCTGTCTCCCACTGTTTCTGTGAGGGAGAGGCAATCAAAGGGTAATTAACATATGACACCCAGGAAGTGCCTTGAGTCAACACAAGAGCCTCCAAGCCATCTCACAACAGCCCCAATGAGGCGAGCAGATGCACACAGTCCACTGTCAAAACCAAAGCAAATCAAAATTGCCAACAAAAAAAAAACATGTTGCATCCAATGATACTTGAGATTTTAAAAATTATGGTGTACGGATTTGGAAACAGTGACTTACAAATGGACTTCTGCATTAACTGCCTGTAAGTCCTTGACAAACCCCCACTCTTTTGGTGCTCTGTTATCTCTGATCTTCCTCGAAGGAAAAATGTAAGTACTGACAGGTGAGCTATTGCAGGGGATGATTACGCCTGCCTGCAAAAGAAAGTTAACACAGGAGTTATGCCATCAATAGCTTAGTGATGTTTTGCAAAGCCGAAACAAGAATTTAGGTGTGATGACCACAGGTTGTGCATTTCCGATGAGTCCCACGTCATATCTACCCGTCGCCCAGAGGGAAGAGGGAACTTCCTGTAAGGGTGGGGGAGACTGCAGGCGTCAGCAAGAAATGAGACAGTGTGTGGCTTATCATCATCAAACAAATACACAGAGCGTAAGGCAGATGTGCAGTATAGAAGCATAGAATAGTTTTTTGTGAATACCTGTGCGCGGTGAATACATCACCTGAAAATCACCTGTTGCTTTCCAATCTGTGATAGACTGAAATTTCAGCACAAAATATCCCAAGTCACTCCATTGATCAGTCTGACACATGAACAAGGAGACGTGTGGGTAGGAGGAGTCCACTTTAAGCAGCTGTTTCCAGGGTCTGTGAGGATAACAGAAAACTGTACATCTTCGATTAGACCACACATAGTAGAACATTGGAGAATATTATTCAAATCCTAAAACAAATGTATTCATATGTAGCATATTTTCCCAAGGAAACATATGCTGTACACTGCATGTGTGTGGAGCTCATTACTTCTGCAAGATGGGAAATGACCAGAGAACAGTAATGTTCCAGGTCCCTTCCTACTGGAACAAGGATAAGCTTCTGATACACATATCAAAGTGTGATGGGCTATCTTGGACCATGGTCATGTTGGATGGAAGTGCGTACAACTTTTAAACCTTTTAGGTGTGGAAATCAAACTGATTACCATACATCAGCTTCAAGTCTCTGCTGAAAAAAACTTACAGAAAAGATGCCTGAGCACCAAAAAAATTCATGCTTAGTCCTTTTCTTAAAAAAAACATACGCGAGTCGAACCGTAAATAATATCTTTTAACGTCAACCCTAAGGTTCCTACAAAATAGACATATTGTCCACTAAGTTTAGGGTGAGACAAAACATTTTGTTCCACAAATCTAAGTTTGTGGTTCCTGAATCTACAAGAAAAAAAAAAACACCTTAAAATCCCCCTACTATCAAAATAGTTTATGGTAATTTTTAAAAGGCTCAGTGGTATATTATATACATATACATTCTGTCCCTGCAACTAACTTTGATGCCCGTTCTAAATATATGATTGTACCTGTGCATGTATGTGCGTGTGTTTGCGGTTAGTAGAGCATGCTTTCCTTCATTTGCATGTGTGTGTGTGTGTCTTTCTCACCCCTCCTCTCTGCTATTCCAACAGAATTTCGCCCTTTCTCTCTTCATGCCCCCACCTCACGTCAGCCAGATTCCTGATGTCTTTGTGATTTCTGGACATGGTTTTGTCCCACTGTGGACACTCAAAAGCCCAATGTCCTCTCTGGTAGCAGATACAGCATTCGTGTCTATCTGCCTGTGATGCCGGTATCCACGTCCACGTCCTCTGCCACGTCTGTTGAATCCTGTGTTCCAACGTGGAGCTTGGTCTCTTGTCATGCGTTGATTTGAGCCAAGTGCAGTTGTTGTTCTTTTGACACAGTCTTTTGTTCTTGTCGGCTGTGTCTTGCTTCTCCGCATGAGGTCTGAGGTGAGCTTTTTCACAGCCGATGCAGCTCAATCTTACTGCTGCAGAGATGGCACTCCTGATTAGCTGGGACCTCACCTCTGGCTTTTGGTTCTTGAAGGCCGCTCGTTTGTTGAATACAGCGTGCAGCTTGGTGTAATATTCTGTCGCTTTCAGCAGCTTGTTGTCTGCAGGCTGTTGATTGGCTGGTGTGAATACGGTGGAGGGCATAAGTCTGAGATCAGGATCCATTCTGTGTGCAACAAGAGAGAAAAGGATTCCCAGAAGCTTTGTCTGCTCCGGTCATGTTAGCATCTACTTCAGGCATCATTACACACATTACCTTCCTTTCCCTAAATTCTGCATTATCATTCCCCATTTTTAAACACCTTTTATGAACACACTATTTTGTTCAAACAGGTAAACAGTCTAAAGATTCATCTCCATATTTCTGCTTCATCACATCCACAATGGGTCCCTCAGGAGGACCCATTGCCTTTTTACTCTGTGTACCTCCCATTGTAGGGTAGGTTAAGTATACTTATTTATTAAATACAGTCGTCACTGTAAGTTCCAATTTTCTAACTGGAGAAACCAAAAGGCCGTAGTATTAACCAGTCCTTTTCTTAAAGGCCGTAGTATTAGTTACCAGTCCTTTTTTTTTTTTTTTTTTTGTAAAGGCCGTAGTATTAACCAGTCCTTTTTAAAGGCCGTAGTATTAGTTACCAGTCCTTTTTTTTAAAGGCCGTAGTATTAGTTACCAGTCCTTTTTTTTAAAGGCCGTAGTATCAACCAGTCCTTTTTTGAAAGGCCGTAGTATCATTTACCAGTCCTTCTCTTTCAAAGCAAAAGCTGGATGAATGATGATGAATCAGGAATATTTTTACAATTATTTTATGAATCAACACACATTTTAAGTAACAGGCTAAGACAAATTATCATTATTAGAGACCATATCATTAAACAGAATTTGTTTAATTCTCCGGTTTTATCAATTATTTTTACAAAGTTCTACGTCTTCGTAATCTCTAACTCAATTTTAAATTTGGAATATCAACTTCTTACCAGATTTGAAGAAAATTGCTTCCTTGTTGGATCGTTGTGAAGTAGATCTGACTCGGTGGGCACAGGACCCCTCTCTCTTTGTCTAATGAGGTATGGGGCAGAACCAGTTTTTTGGTTCTGAAGTGGCCACTACCCTGCACACCATCAGAGTTCAGACGAAGCTTCAAACGATCCCACTTCTGACACCAAATGTAATGGAAGTTTTTCCCATTAGATCTGTTAAGAAGGAATGATGTCTCTCTTAATCAAAGTTGTCTTAAGTCCGTTTATTCCTGCAGGAAGGAAAAGTCTGTCACTGGTCATAGCAGCCTGTGACACAAGATTCAAAGAAGCACAGTCATCAGGCCCCTTTTAACACAATCAGGTCTCCGCCCCCAAACCCCCCATGGAGGAAAACAGAGTGGCTTAGTCTGTTCGAGACCCGTGAACACCCCTGCTTCCCGTGGTCAGAGCAGGAAAACATCTCCCTTTGTTCTGGGAAGTCAACCTCTTTTACGACTCCCCATATTGAAATGAAGGAAGATTAACAGTCCTTTGATCCCAGTACTCATCCCATTTGGTCTTCATCTCTGAGGGTCATTTAAGGTTCGATTCGGGCCCTCTTGTCCTCTAACATGACAACACTATATTTTACCATTACAGTCACAACAGACGCGAGATGCAGATGTGCGTTCATAACAGACATCGTTATGTGGAGAAAACACACACAGTGATCACATTGGATTTGTGAGAAGCGAGCTACTAGCTGACAGGTTGCTCATAGCTAATTAGCTGCAGAGATGACGGAACATCTGTCGCTTGATAGAAAATGACCTTTTTCTTTTCTTTAAAAACAAGCAGAAACACTCAAAGGTCCCCAAGGAAGAGTTTGTGTTTCTGTGGAGTTTCTCCAACTCAAGCAGCTCCGTGCAAAGCCTTCATCATGTCGGTGTGTGAGGCTCGCTGAGAACTGCAGGAAGTCTTCTGAGGTGGCACCACTAACTAAAGTCGTTGTTTAAAACATTTAAGAGAGAGGAAACACCTGTTTTATCATTAAAAAGTACAGGGCGTATATTCATGTTTAAATAGTGAGAATCCACTATGCTCAGTGCCTAAAAAAAGAGTGGCTGTAGAACACTGCTCATGAATCCATGGTGTGTTTGAATAGAGATCTTTTTAATGCACAGCATGTATTGTGTTGGGATACGACCCCATGTGAAGTCGTCTCAGCTGCTCATATTCAGGTGTTCTTTCCTGCTGTTGCAGCTCCAGGTGCTTTATTTGAGTGTCTGGAGCGTTCAGTCTGCTGAGCTGCTCGTCCTCTCCACATGTGGTCTTGTGCAGTTGGAGCTCTGGTTTAGTTCCAGTATGTTGACTCCCTGGAGCTCAGTGATTGAGCTGAAGAATAAAGCTGCTCAGAGTCTTCACGCTTCTTGCCGTCCGGCCGTGACAAGATGATAACAGACTGTGTGTTCAGTCTTTGGACTTTGACAAGTCCGATAGAAGGAGCGGCGACGAGCAATAACTCTTCATGGAAATACAAAGAGGGCTTGCAGCGGCTGCAACTATTCATTCATTCATTGCATTTTAAGGGAAACAAGAAGAAACAGAAACAGATTTTTCTTCCACCGGAAGCTGCTCGTTATTATTTGGGGTAATTGGGTCGTGGCCGCAGAGTAAACATATCTGTTTGCAACAAAGGACTTTGATCTCATCGACTAGTCGCTTCTTTTGAATGTCATTTAATTTGTTCTTATTTGAGATATCGATGAGCTTTATGAGCATCACAAGCAGACCATTCCTCGCTTTACTTCAGGTGCTCTGGTAGCGTCATTTTCTGTCTTTTTCATTTATTTTAAATCATAGTGAATAAACGGGGAGGGCAGAGGCAGCAGGGACAGAGAAATAAATGAGAGTGGACAGAACATTTAAAGAAATCAGAGAAAGAAAGAAGCTGCGAAGGAAACTCATTATGGTGGAAGATGACCTGTGTGACCCTCCACACGTCCTCCGTATTACGCTGGAGGAAACTACGAGAGCCTCACACGGTGGGACTCAATCAGGAACCCAATACTTGCCATTACTTTTCCTTTCCACACTGAGACCTGTTGAATCCCCATCAGACCCCGATCAGACCCTCACCAACAGATCCCCATCAGACCCTCATCAGTCCCTCCATCAGTCCCTCCATCAGGCCCTCCATCAGACCTGCATGAGCAGCACAAATCCATGAGAGGCTCAAACTGTCAAATAACGTTGCGTTGATCTTTTTCTCTCTGGCTGCTGATGGAGACTGGAGGCTGGAGGCTGGAGGCTGGAGGCTGGAGGCCGAAAGGCTGGAGGTTGGAGACTGGAGGCTAGAGGTTGGAGGCTTGAGGCTAGAGGCTGGATCTGTGGACACACTTCACAATTTCAGCTCTGCAAGGATCATAAAGGGAAACGATGACGTGGGTTTAGCTGGCGTGGCTCTGCATCGTTGTTGCTGATTACATCGTATCGTTTAGCTGATGAGCTCTGATGAGCTCTGATGAGCTCTGATGAGCTCTGATGAGCTCGCTTTAAGTAAACAAACACAGCTGTTCATCTGTGCAGAAAGTGAGAGGGTTGATCATTTCCTAATCTCCCGGCTTCTCTTCTTCCATCGCTGGCTCTCTGGTCCTCTCCTCAACTCTCCCCCTCTCTCTCTTCACGTCTCCTCTCCCCCTCTCTCTTCTCACCTCTCCATCCCTCGCTCTCCTCCATCTCTGGATTTGAGGTCAGTGATTGCAGACCTTTTCTTTCTGTCTTCACTTCCTGTCTCATTGTGTTGATCGTGACCCAACCTTCAGGAGGAAAGGTTTGAACTAACATATATATATTAGGGCTGGGCACGTTAAAGTGTTATAAATGCGTTAACGCAGCAATCCATTATAGCCGACAATGATTTTACCATGCGTTAACAGCATGTTTAGTTTTTTTAGCATTGGGAGGGGCTTAACGCTGTCGCACACAGGTACTGCACTTTTAAATGGACATGTTCATCCTCCCTCAAGACGCACCGTTGTCAGGAAAGTTGTATGAAATGGAGCGTACTACAAAAGTGACACCGTTACAACGTGCACCAACTGTTGCTCTCACTGAGACTACTGGACATCGCTGTAACCACAGTTATCTCGGAGTTACAGTTTGTAGCGTACCCCTCCGACAGGTGGTCTGCACTTTGACTGATGGTTTTTAAATGTGTTTTATTTATTTCAAAACCAACGTAAGAACTTGTGCGTCTTCAGGGGAGTGCTAATACCGTTTCTTTCTCCATTCAAAATTGACCGTAAAGACCGTACACTGTAACAAGTTTCTGTAGTTTTCACAGTAATATTACTGTATACTGGCCATATTCTTACTGTAGTAAGAAGATGGACAAAAGAAGGAGTGGCTTGTCCCTCACAGGGACCCTTACTACTGAACAGACTGTTTATGTTGTTCCCTGATAAAGGACAAATGTTTCTTCAGGTACCTGTTCATAAAAAAACAGAAAAAATATGTATATACTGTATGTATTAGGGATGGGCAAAGTTGAAAAAATTTAACTGATTAATCGCATAATTTATCTGAGATTAATCGCGTTTAATCGCGATTAACTGCATTATGCGGCAAATTCAATAATTAAGTAAAAACTAGTGTATTGCGCGCTTTTATTTTAAAGTGATGTTATTAGAACAATATAACATCCCTCAATATAATATCCCTCTGGAGCAACAGCAAGTTAACAACAGTATATCAATCAAAAATATATGCTAGGGAAGAAAAAAAAGATGTATTTTCTTTTTTTAATGCTTCTATATGAATGGTCATTGAATTAAATATTGTATTTATTTTCAGATGTTATAGACTATTTTATTCTAATGTAAAACATCTTAATATCATGCTGAAGAAGAAACATTTGTCTTTTATCAGGGAACAACATAAACAGTCTGTTCAGTAGTAAGGGTCCCTGTGAGGGACAAGCCACTTATTCTTTTGTCATGTTCAGTTTGTTGCTTACCTTAAAGATGTATGTTAAAGACCAGCAATTGATTAACTTTATACGAAAGCAATCAGTGCTTTTGATCTTGTTCAGTTCAGTTTTTCTTACTCAGTGAGAAAAGTCCAGTATGTGTTGGCTTGAACAAGAGCACTGAAGTCTGGTTGAATGAGGTGGAGATGTGAAAGACAGGTGTCAGGTATCTCAACGGCGGCTTTGCGCATGCGCGATTAATGCTCTGTGAGGCGGAGCGGCTCACTGCAGCACCCGCTGCTCGCTGAGGACAGAAACTACAGAACAAGACGTGCTTTCCCGTCAGTCTGTTGGCAACAAGCCGGTCGCTGAGGTCGCGCGCTCATACGTAAATCGTCTTCAAAGTAAAAGCAGTGCCGTTGTATTGCATTTATGGCATGCATCTTATTTATTTCTTTTTCTTTTTTGATTGACCTCACACGGGCCGGACTGGGAGAGCCGTAAGATGCCCAGGTCTGAACTGCGCCGTCTGGGAGAGATTTAAAGTGCAGCACCTGTGTGCGGCAGTGATAAGCCCCTTCCAATGCAAAAAAAACAACGCATGATCAAATAATTAACGCCGTTAAAAATGCGTTAACGTGCCCAGCCCTAATATATATATATAAGATTATATAGGAATCCAGCATGAAATACTAAAAACAAACAGCTCGTATCTCGTCAGAGCACATCTTGTGCTTCAGGGGTTTATTCTTCAAAGATGGAGAAAGATGGATTTTAATATCGAGCAGCAACATTTAAATTTGTCTTATTATTTTTTTACTCAATAAGTTCTGTGTAATAAATGCATTTATGTCATCCTCCTCCTCCATGGAAGCATATTCACACTGCAGCCAGTCTGTGTGGATTTATTTCACACACACACACACACACACACACACACACACACACACACACACACACACACACACACACACACACACACGCGCACACACACACACACACACACACACACACACACACACACACACACACACACGACCCAGAGGCGAGATGAGAGCTGTGAAGAACTAGAGCTGGTGTTGTATTAACCTGCAACGCCTTGTCAAAGCTGGCTGGTCAAACACACACACACACACACACACACACACACACACACACACACACACACACACACACACACACACACACACACAGACACATTGAGAACGTGAATGCAACCAGACAACACAGATGTGTCGGTCAGTGAGCATCTGCAGCTGCGTTCAGCCTCATTCTGCCTCCTAATGCCTGTTCAATTCCCAGTCTCCCATAGTTTGCATTTCAAAGTATCCCTGAGCAAGACACTGAACCCCTGGGCGCCTCACCAGGGGCAGCCCACCGCTCCCTGAAATACTAAGGATGGGTCAAATGCAGAGAATTCTGCTTCCTAACGCCTCATTTTTGCCTCCTAACGCCTCATTCAGCCTCCTAACACCTCATTCTGCCGTCTAACGCTTCATTCTGCCTCCTAACGCCTCCTTCTGTCTACATCTCTTCATCTCTTCACAGCAGCAGGTAATTAGGACGCATGGAGAGGAACTTTGATTTGAGCCACACAGAGACGGAATACTCTGATTTCATATTCTGCATCGTAGGAAGAGAAGACTCTTGCTGCAGCTATATACACATAACCACCCTGAAATTAAATGTGCATCGTCCACAGTTAAGCACTTTATAGTGATTTTAACCTGAACGACCCAAACCGGACACAACACTCAGCATTCAGAACTCGCTGGCTTCGGGCTTGCGTGGTTCAGGTCGAGAACGTTGAAGACCTCTGAGTTAAACAAAGAGATATGAGCAGTCAACCAGGAAGCCTCAGATGAGCTGGTTGGTGGATTGGGTTCCCTCGTCTTTATGCTAAGCTAAGGCTAACCATAGCTATAACTTCATCTTCAGCCCACAGAGTGCAGCTCATGACTCTTGAGGTAAACAGACTTTGTTCCAGTAGTCTTTGTGCCTCGTCAGTATTTGTTGCTGAGCGCTGACGTTTTACCACAAACACATAAAGCATGTGTCCCCTGGAGGGTGGGTCATTAGGAGTTTAGTATACGGAAGCTTTGCGTGACCTCCATGATGAACACAATGCATACAGTTTAATGGGCCGTATTGATCAGAAGAGAATGAAACTGAAATGAGCCACTTCTCTCTGCACACACACCCGATCAATAATGTTTATTGGTGGCGTTAAATGTTGATGCTGCCGGTTATTTATGATGTTTCATCAGAGGGAATAAATACAGCAGTGCCTGTTTGTGAAGTATTCAGCCTTTCACTGACCCTTCCTTCCTTCCTGCCTCCTCTCACTGACCATTCCTTCCTTCCTTTCTTCCTTCCTTCCCTCTTGCATCCTTTCACTGACCAGTCCTTCCTTCCTTCCTTCCTTCCTTCCTTCCTTCCTTCCTTCCCGTCTCCTTCCCTTGCTGCCTAGCATCAGCTCTACAGTCACAGGTGAGTTCAGGTTCAATGGCACTGACTTTTAAAAATTTTCTTTTGTGCAAATAAAATCAACTTTAAAGCAGCATCAGTTTCCTCAAATCCACACAGGTCACTTCCTCCTCATTGAGGTGTTTTTTAAATTCTCTTTTTTCCTGCAGGAGCATAACTTTTAACCTTTTAATCGCTGCTCATTAACCTCATCAGCCCTAGGCAACGTCTTGCCTTTAAAAAAAAAAAATTATATTTATTATTTATTTTCTGCATAAATATGATCAAAAGTCAAGAGTCTGATCAAAAAATCAGTCCTCGGTCGCTCCCCCAGTTTTTTGAATTGTATTTTTGGTGCCTTCCCATCACTACAACTCTTTAGAAAGATTAAGACCTAAATCATCCAAATCTGCAATAATAATCACAATAAACACAAGCAATGACATTTTTTCAAGCCTTTCCAGTCCAAAAATCATGTTTTTCGGTTCAGAAATAAAGAAATGAGCAATTTTGACCTAAATCTTCGTCACACCATGAGCTACATGTACTTCAAATGACCGTCTCCTTCCACGTGTGTCAAGGACAATGAGACCGCAGGACCTCAAAACACAGAGACAAATTCAAGAAAAAACTGCCGTTGCTTTCTCGCAGCTCGCGACGTCAATACTTTACAAACAGTAAAGTCATACTACTGGAAGATTTGTACAGTCTCTATGGTTACATACGCCATGTTAGGGGTAGTAAATTAGTTAAATAGTGAAACGTTATAATCGCTCAGTCATGTTGAGGAGCTTACGTAATTACGTAATTATAAAAATATAACAATCTTTTTTTTTAAATGTAGTCCATCGTTTCTCTTCTCACAAGGGTTTACAGTACTTTAGCCATTTACATTTATTAAATCAGACCTGTGGTTGATGATCTAGAAGCGTTTGAGTTTTTTAAAACTCACTTCCTCATTATTGAAAAATCTGTAAAAAAAAGCTTGGGTGAATGGGGTCCTCTGAACCAACACACCTGGAATAGTGATGGTGAGTAAAGCTTACCTGCAGCCGCTGATATCTCATACATCTCTGTGATTGGATGATATCTCATACATCTCTGTGATTAGATGATATATCATGCATCTCTGTGATTGGATGATATCTCATGCATCTCTGTGATTAGATGATATCTCATGCATCTCTGTGATTGGATGATATCTCATGCATCTCTGTGATTGGATGAGTAGTTAACGGCGCCGGCAGTCATTTCCTTAATCTTATTTGTTCAGGGAAGATTGGCTATCCCTCCACAAAGAGCTGCTCGTCTATCAGACCGCTCGGCTGTGGAGGGATAACTGGCTTAATTAAACCCTTCAGTGATGCGATGAACTCTGATGCATCCCCTCTCCTTTTAAACTACCGTCAGATAATATCATGAGGAGGCTGCAGGAGAAGATCTCACGAGAGGTAACAAGAGGTGAAGAGAGAGGGAAAAGATAAAAGAGATGAGTTGAAATAAACATTCATCATCTGATACTCATCAAACACAAACTACCTGATCCTCAGTTCAGTGATACAACTAAAGTTATGTTCTGTAAAGACATTCTGTGTGACACGACTACACATTTTAGACGTTTAGCATCTCGTTTTATGTTTGCGTGAAACAGTTACGCTGAGCATAAAATCACTGAGTTAAGTTAAGGAACATGGCGTGGATTAAAAGAACCACTTTAATAAGTAAAATGTACATAATGTAAGTTATAGAAACATGTCACAAACATCACTAAAGTAACTATGGAATAACTCAACAAGACCTGGGGACATAACCACTGGTATCCTGGGGTTTGACCCATCCTCCCTCCCCTCCACCTTGATCCCAGGGTTGATGGCTCGATACCCACCTGGCTCTATATCAAAGTGTCCTTTGGTTTTGGGCCACACCCACCAGGTCATCACCGCCTGGCCATCGGCGTGGATTCATGTTAAAAAACTTTGAGAAGCAACCTTGTCGCCAGAAGTAATGTTGGCATTGTACGTTGGTGTAAACTACAGAACATGTTGATCAGAATGCAGCTTATGTTTAAAATATACATTTCATATCAGCCTCCCATCACGCTCATAGAAACACACGCGTGGTTAACGCCCTACAAACTATTGCTTTTAGCAGCAAAACTACTTAAAAATCATCATGGTTTTGATTAAACAATATTATAACAACAGATACCCAACAACAACTATAACTAGCATGAATAAATATCAATAGACCTTAGCGGACTGTAACATTACGTAAAAAGAATAACAAATCTGTCTACTCTTGGTTTCACACAGGACATGGACAGCGGTCTCCGAGGTGAGAGTCCTGTGTTTGTTTGACAACCTCAGTAGCTGCACTGCTTCTGGATGTGAGGGTGGTTAAATGTAACGGCTCAAATGTCATCGATGACTGTGTAAGTTCAAGTTTCCATTGTTTACAGAAACATACAAGGGTATCTGCTGTGCAAAGCCCTATATAACCATTTACAACTTATATATATATATATATATATATATATATATATATATATATATATATTATTATTAGCACGTATATTATTAGCATGGTAAAGTGCCAAAGTGTCCTTACAGTGTGCTCTAATGTTGGTCTGCAGTCTTCAGGCTTCTCAGTTTGAAGGTTCGGAGACTTGTAAAAACTAATCTTAAACTTGGCACGATTGTTAATGGAACGATGTGATGAATAAATGTAACAGGGAAATTAATTTGAACCTAGTTGTAATAAATTAAAATGACATTAGTTTTTGTCCGTCATCAGTTATACGTCGCTGAGTGAAAGAAAAAAAAATTGATGGATTTATTAGAATTATACACAAATTATATGAAAAGCTGCACAAACTAAACACACAACCCGTCAAATACAAATTTGACCGGTTGGCCAATCAGACTGCTTTCTTATTTTTCTTCCGGCAACAGTTGGACCAATGGCTGTGACTGGATGAAGGATCGGCAGTAAATGATAATTTTACCATAAAACGTAGTCATCTGATTCTATGCTCGGGTGATCAAAGTGAATATGACTTATTGCCCGTCCCATTTTTATGACTTATGCACAGTTCGTGGAACCTCAGGGCAGAGTAACCGATGTTAGTTATGTTATGCTTAATGTGCAATATGTGCTAATTTACACACATTTCTGGATCATACATCTGATCATTGGATAAATCCAGGTTCAGAAATCTTGTTTCATGTTGTCGACATATTAGAGTCAGATGTTTTTACAGAGTGAATTTATGATATCTCTTTTTATCACTCCAAAAATCATAAAATACTGTCAACAGACATAAAAACATAAAATGTTGTGTTTAAATATGCAAATGAGCCATTGTGTAATGGTTTTTGGTGAATTTAAGAGGAATCTAAAGATCAAAGAGACAAAATAGTCAAATAAACCCCTTAATGTCTATTTTGGACATTTTCTTTGGACCATCTATGCTTTAGGGCGGGGCTACACGGTGATTGAGACAGCAGGAGTTCCAGGAGTTAGACGGGTCCTGAAGCGGTCCGGCCTCGGAATTACATCATTTATTTCTCTTTTGGGGTAAAACTGCTGCAGTTGGAACATTTTATTACTCGTGATCATGAGATTCAAGCACAGAAACGTGAAACATGCCCGACACCGATAAAAACATCAAATATTGTAAAAGAAGAGAAGCGACATCCAGACGTCACGGTGCTGCAGCTGAGTCTGTCGGTCTGAACCTGGTTCTTTTCTTCTTGTTTTATCCTACATCATGTAAAGCATCTCTGTATAAATCTGATGTGCTGTTATTGTTATGATTGATTAGCTTTGGTTGAAAGTAGCTGCAGGATCATCATCATCATGGTTGACAGTAGCTGCAGGAATACTGGAATATGTCTTTAATGAACCCGGGAGGATGTGACTCAACACTGACTGACGGAACATTGTCTACCATCTCAAACACACAACTATGACGTGGAGATGGAGAGAGAGAGAGGGAGAGCGAGAGAGAGTAACACGTTAAATCCTCAAATGGGAACGTCCTCAAAGAGGTGGACATCACAATGATCTCTCTCTCTATCTCCCCCCCCCCCCCCTCGCTCTCTCTGAGGGTTAAAGGTGTTTTTAGACCAATCACTGACGAGCATGTAGAACCAGACAAGCTGCTCATGCGTTGGACGTTTAACTTCCTCCAGAACCTCTTCTGTTCCCGTCAACGTCTGAACTTATAAACTCATAAACATATTTCAAGAGGCACTTTTTTAGTTTGGTTGCCGAGTTGAGGATGAAGATGAAGAAGCTTGGTGTGAAAGGAGCAGCTGGTCTCTCCATCCTCACGTCCTGCCCTCAGAGGAGGTGAAGCTGAAGACCACAGGCTGGCCGCATCCCACCTCACAGAGCCACTTCCTGTCTGCTGGAGCTGCCATTGGCCGGTGGAGCGATGATGGCGGCGGTGGGCGTGGTCTTCTTGATGGAGGTGAGGCGGATGTGGGAGGTGCTGTGCATGTAGCTGGCTTGGCGCTCTGGACGGGGACCTTGAACGCATCGCAGCTGACTGAAGAAGAAGAAGAAGAAGAAGAAGAAGAAGAAGAAGAAGAAGAAGAAGAAGAAGAAGAAGAAGAAGAAGAAGAAGAAGAAGAAGAAGTGTTAGTGTCTGAGGCCTTGAGGAGTGAATCCTCCTCGAGGATCTTAAACTCACATGAGAGGGTTGTTTAGCTCAACAATGAGAAGAGTGACTAATGAACTTCTTGTTTTATGAATAAACTTCTAGTTGTAAATAGTTTGATGAATCACAATAAATCAAACAGAGGAAGAACATGATGTGTTCCATCCGGGTCCATCAATAAACGTGATTTACTGGTTTCCATCTTGGTAAACTTACATGTTAGACACGGGCTCTTTGTGTTCCAATACTTTGACACGTTAATAACTCATGAATATGGCTTTCTGTAACGGCGTCTATAAAGACTGAGATAACTGGAGCACGACAGCATCGACCACCGGAGAGGAAATAAACGAGGACGTCAAATCAAACTGAATATGGAAAAAAGACAAAGAGGATGATAAGATGCAGCAGTGCTGCGTTCACACCAACGCTTCACTCGCCTGAGTTTACCTGCTCGACTATATGTGTTTATTCACTTTGACTATGTGTTTATTCACTTTGACTACGTCATTCGCGCCGGAAAGGGGGCGTGGCTTATCCCTGTAAAAACAGTTACTATTTCCGCCATTTTGAGAGTATAATCGAACCCACAAATGTGATGCTCCAGATACTCAACTAGCTCAAAGGAAGGCCAGTTTTATAGCTTCTCTAACCAGCATAACTGTTTTCAGCTGTGCTAACATAATTGCACAAGGGTTTTCTAATCATCCATTAGTCTTCTATGCGATTAGCAAACACAATGTACCGTTAGAACACTGGAGTGATAGTTGCTGGAAATGGACCTCTATACACCTATGTAGATATTTCATTAAAAACCAGACGTTTCCACCTAGAATAGTCATTTACCACATTAACAATGGATAGTGTATTTCTGATTAATTTAATGTTATCTTTCTAAGTGACCCCAAACTTCTGAACAGTAATGTATATATATATATATATATATATATATATATATATATATATATATATATATATACATACAATATTATATGTATATAGTGTATATAATATGATATATATGTATATATAATTGTGTATATAATATGATTGATATTATATATATATATTATATTATATGTAAAATTATATATATATATTATATATTATATATATATATATATATATATATATATATATATATATATATATATATATATATATATCATATTATCGCCTCATTTGTGCCGCCCGGAGTAAATGTGCGTTGTTCGCATCAATTGGCGTCTGTGCGTTGACTTGCACGTGTTCTACTAGCGTGAATAATTTATACCGCTTTTGGTGTGAGCGCAGCATCAGACATGATACAGGTTGCATGTTCCACAGCATCAGACATGATACAGGTTGCATGTTAATGCGTCACAGCGCCGGCTTCTCAGACTGGGACAAAGACAAGAGACACGTGAATATGTTAAATAATAAAGTGATGCAATTACAACAAAACAGTGAAACACAATGCAAGCTGTGAAGTCAGTGATGAGGAACATGTGCAGCAGGAGGCTGTGGAGCCACAAAGCAGAGGGTTTATTATATGAACACAGCATGGGGTCATGGAGAGCACTGAAGGCCCACAATGCACTGCTCACAATGCATCTTCTTTAGTTTCTATTCTTCTAATTCTAACTTTGTGATTGTTCTCCTTCAGCGTGTTCTCTGCTGCTGATGCAGAACTCACTTAGACCTTAAAACTTTATAAACTGCACTGACTTTTTGATCCAGATACAAAATAATATTTTGCTTTAATCCATATTTGTTGGCGTTTAGCCTTTCAACACTTTCACTGCGGTCGAGAACTGTTAGCTGTTAGCTCCTGCAGCTTGTTGACCGGAGAGAAAAATTAATGTTTTAGATAACATTTATACGTCCACAATAACGTAAGGTCATATTTTATTAATATATTTTTGTGTGGTAACGCCATGAAATATGATGACAGACAATAGAAGCTTCATCCAAAAACCCGATCAAAACTCCACATGTAAAATACACATGTAAAATACATAAATACATAAATCCAAAGACACTGTCTTGCTCTCTAGTCACGAGCAGAGAGCAGAGAGTGTCTAAGAGACCAACACATTAAAGAGACGTAATGAACTCGTACTTGTATCGCGCTTTTCTAGTCTTCCGACCACTCAAAGTGCTTTAACACTACATCATTCACACACTGATGAGAGGAGCTACCATGCAAGGTGCCACATCAGGATTATCAACTATTCATACACCGTAGGCGCAGCTACGGGAGCAATTTGGGGTTAAGGGTCTTGCTCAAGGACAAATCGACATGGGCTAGCGGAGCCGGGGATTGAAGGACGACCTTGCTCACCTCTGAGCCACAGTCGCAAACATTACACCTCAGTCACGTCAATGAAAAAGAGGTTTGATCAAGTTTAAGTGGAGGTTGCAATTATTTTTTTATTGGATTTAAAATGTGTAAAAACTGGACGAAGCACTTAGAGGAATGATCAAGAGCATCATCTGCAGAAAATGTTATGGATGAAAGTGTTATTTAAGTGCAGTCCTCATGGAGAGTTAAACAGAGATGTTAAACAGAAAGATGTTAAATAGAGAGATGTTAAACGGAGATGTTAAAGAGAGATGTTAAACAGAGATGTTAAAGAGAAAGATGTTAAATAGAGAGATGTTAAACAGAGATGTTAAAGAGAGATGTTAAACAGAGATGTTAAACAGAGAGATGTTAAAAAAGAGAGATGACATAGAGGAACTACTCCAGCAGCCTGAATTCGTACGCTGTGATTTTATTTCTCCAGTCCCAGAAACAGGGACATAAATACATGTTAACTAGCTCCCCAGCTGCAGAAAGTGAAGGCTTAACATTTCTGTTCTTTATGGAAATCAAAAACATTTGGACTTAGTTGCACGTATTTGAAGCTTCCTTTTAAATAATAAGAAATAAATCCAGGGACAGGTGACTTCATGCTGCAGCTCTGTTATAATTGCTTCCTGGAGGTTCTTCCTTCTGCCCTCCGTATTCCTGAGGTGTCAGGATCGCCTGCTGTCTGACCCAAATTAAAGCATAGAAGCCATGCCGGGTTCCGGCCGCTCGCTACGATGCTGCCACTCGCTGAGGGTTTGAGCCAAAGTTCTGAAGAGTGTTTCCATCTTGCAGAGGTGGAACAATGTTGTGAGAACTCAAAAAGAGATTTAGAAAATGACAAATCCGTGATTGCTTCGTCTTCGACGAGTTTATGGAGTTCAGTTATGGAGAAAATGGAAGCGTCAACGTCTGAATCTATTTTTACAAACGTTCAGCTTTCTGGAAAGTTTTGGTTCATGTACAACTACAACTTCCCATGGTGGTCTGTGCTCAGCGATATCAGCACATCCTGTCATCTACACTTCAGAGGTAGTCAAGAGAGACATCTAGGATGGCATGTTTTCCATCTTCTTTATCGTCGTTAATCTGAGCAATAACACAACTTTTTATCTGTTTCTGCCTCACTGGTGAAAATAAACAGGAGCTTTGAATCTGACTTTTCTTCTTAAAACGAGGGTCAATATGTAATAATGAAGGTGTTGTGTGTATTTATATATATATCTTTATATTTCTGAAGCTGAGAGACTTATATATATATATATATATATTTATATATATATATATATATATATCATATCATATGAGTGGCATCAGGTGTTTAATTAATAGATCAAAGTCACTGTTTGGTTCATAAGTGATGCCTAATCATAATCCATAACGCGCCGGCTGCTGCAGCACATTTTTAATTGCTGGTTTAATTAATATCATATGTTCACGTGTTCATGTTTGTTGCTGGTCAGACTCTTTGAGGATTTGCTTATTAATCCTTCTGGTAAATATCTATTTGCCGTGAATGACCAATGATGAGGAGTGAATGTGTACCAATCTGCAGCTGAAAATAGTCCCAAACAAAAGCATTATCTTCCTTCTATTTCAAAGGCGTTTGTATAAAACTACAATGACCAGCTGTTTTAGGAAATTACTGAGTTATTTTTTTTTTCAAACTAAAATGAAATATTCAGTAGGCGCTGAGAGTCAATTTAAAAGATAATTTTGAAAGTCAAGAAGTTTGTCTCCATCGTGGTATAAGACTGAAAATACGCCATTAGAAAGATGTTCTCCCATCAACGAGGAGGTCTCACTCCTCTCTCTCCCTGATAAAAAGAGTCTCTGGTCAAACACATCAGAAGAGATAACATTGAGTTAGCTAGCCAGCTAAGTTAGCTAGCAGGCTAAGCTAACGGCCATTTTGGTGTTGAAGACGCATTTTGAGCGAGACGAGAGACGCAGTTCACTGAAAGACAAACTGAGACTTCCTGACTTGCAAAAGCAACTTGTAAACAGTCAAACATCATATACAACGTACATATATATTTCTCTCGAGGAGATTCCTCACGCTCCGCTGCAACAAGGACAGATACAGGAGAACATTCCTGCCAACGGCATTACGGCTTTATAATAAATCACCGCTTGCCAGATCCTCTGACTAACAACATGTATATATATATTTTTGCACAATCCCAGCTATTTCTATTTTATTCTATTTTATTCTATTTTATTATTATTATTATTATTATTATTATTATTATTATTATTGTATATATCTTTTATCTTTCGTCCTGCTGTTTTTGTTTATGTTTATTTTGTTGTAAGTTGCTGCTACCCCGACACCAAATTTCCCCTCGGGGATTAATAAAGTATATATTCATTCATTCATTCATTCATTCATTCTCTCGCTGTTGACGTATTTTTACCAAAATAAGGTCCCGTGGTGGACACCAGAAGGAGCGGGACTTTGCCTCTCTATTGTGAAGTGAACACAGTGAAAGACTGAAGCGTGAGCCGGAGATGTGAGGTGGGATCCGACCTGTTGAAGTGCCGGCGGAAGCTCTCGCTGAGCAGGTAGAGAGCGAAGGGGTTGACGCAGGAGGAGGAGAAGCTGAGCACCCGGGCCAGCAGTGTGACAACCAGGTGGGCCAGCGACAGGTCCATCTGCTGGTAGTGGAAGGACCGGTACATGTACAGCACATGGTTGGGGAACCAGCACAGAGCGAACAGGCCCACGAACACCAGCACGATCTTAGCCAGACGCTTCCTCGTCTCCATCTGAGGAGAGAGACAAGGGGAGGATCAGCTGGGAGGGAGGGATGGATGGATGGAAGATGGAGGGCCCACGAACACCAGCATGATCTTAGCCAGAAGCTTCCTCGTCTCCATCTAGGGAGATGGAGAGGCAACAGGGTGGATCAGCTGGGAGGGAGGGATGGAGATGGATTCTGCAGCTGGCTACTAACTGCATCATTGTCATTATACATATATGTATATATAAATATGGGAGGTATAAACAAAGCACTACAAGTGTTTTGTGCTGTTGATTCTATTCATGTTCATAACAATTGACCCTCCATCGCTTCATATTGTTCTCCAGCAGCTGCAGTTTTAATAGATGGAATACGACAGATGGATGAAATGTTTGTTTGATTTAATGTATTAAAGTATCACAGACTATCGGCACAGATTTCCTCGTGTGATCTGTCTCTTCAGTATCCTTGTGAAGTATTCTGTGTGACGTTACATTTCTTTTCAAACATAACTATTATAAATACTGTATGCATGAACATTTTGTTTGTCTTTAAAGATCTGGACCCAAGCGGTCTGAAACCTTTAAAAAGCCCTTTGAGGACGTCAGAGGGGATTGACGGGTCAACAAATAATAAAAAGCTAAATCTTGTTTCCCTGCAGCTTCAAAGTGCATCACATGATGCAGGACTCGTTACAGCCGGTGTAATGTAATCATGCGTGAGAAGAGCGATGGTTCGACTCCCGCCGGGACCGGGAGCTCAGAGCTCCTGCAGATGACGAAATGGGACGTAAACCATGGACGCGCTGGAGGAGGCAGGAACTGGACCTGGAGCCCCGTCTGAATACCAAGCAGCCGCTTGACCTCGTCAGCCGGGTGCTCAGCGATTGCCAAAGACATCTGGAAAAGGTCAATCATGTCACTCACAGGTCGGCCGTCAGCTCGAAAGCATTCGGCTCGACACAAACAGTCGGACAAATGTCAGCGCCGCTCCTCAAAGTGCTGCTCGGTGTCCCGTCAGACCTCCAGACCTCCTGACCGCCGGAGGTTCACGCTGGACCGGAGCAGACCGATAACATCCTCGAGCTTCACTGTTCTTCCTTTTCATATCGACCTCAAAATGTATTTGTGGTTTGCAAATGAAACCCAGAGGAGCTACGGAGACCTTTTGGAGAGAAAAAAACTTTGAGACCTGAGGAAGTTTCTATCTGTCTGGTCTTTCATCTGAACTTGAGATCCTGCAGTGAACCAGAAGGAAATACATCGTTTACTAGCCAGCAGCTGCTGCTGTGTACCTTCAGGACTTCATCTTCGTTCAGACAAATCATCGATTCACAAGTTCATCCTGGTGAAGTGGGCCCTGGTGAAGTGGCTCCTGGTGAAGTGGGTCCTGGTGAAGTGGGTCCTGGTGAAGCGGATCATGGTGAAGTGGGTCCTAGTGTGGTCTCTAGATTGAATTTAGAGTCGTATTCAACAAGGAAAAAAGTCCTACAAAAGCTGGCAGGGCCGTTAGAATTGTCCTCATCAGAACTATCAGAACCTTCAGAACCATCAGAACCATTACAACTGGCTCACATGTCATCCGGTCTGTGTCTGTTTTCACGTGACATCAGACTATTATAAATGTGTCCTAAAACTGTAATGAGTCCACCACATTGACTCCATTCGTACGAGTTATTCTTCACGATGAACACTTATTAGATTCTGCTGCTGCGTGTTCCAGCTTCTCATCATCATGTTAGAAAGCAGCCGGAGGGCATCTCACCTTGACTGAGTCGCCTCCTCTTAGGACGAGAAGCAGTAAATAAAAGATAAAATAAAGAGGCCCGGCAGCAAACGGCTGATTACTGGTCCGGGGTCCTGGCTGCTCTCCGTCTGGCTGCTGATTGGTGTTCGCTCTGATTCGCTGCCAGTGTTCGGCCAGTTTGGCTTTTCTTCAAAGATCCTCTTAGGCACCTGCATCTCTGAGCCACAACACATCTGGACAGGCTGATGAATCTTCAGAGCAGGAAGTCTGCAAAGTCAATAGACACGGATCGACACCTGAGGTGACGGCGGGGCAGCGAGACGTCAAGTTGTCACATTTCTGTGACGCTCCGAATGCTGAACTCCTGAACCAACGTTTCGTCATGTGTGCACTTGTTATGCAGAAGAACTGCACCGCTACGAGGAAGTCTCCCAGCATGCAGCGCCATCGGAGCAGAATCTGTTAAAAGGGTTCTGAATCCATTCTCTCTGATTCCTAACTTTGAAAGATAACAGAGCCAGCTTCATCAAAGTATATTACTGCAACAAAAGGGAAAAGCTGAAAAAACAGGAAAGCAGCAGAGAGATGAAAACATCTCTAATGCGTTCATTGATGGAAGTGAAATGGAGGGTGAAGTGTGCCCTCTGGTAGCTGTCTACTGGGTCAATTTCCTGGAAAGACATGGTGTGTGTGTGTGTGTGTGTGTGTGTGTGTGTGTGTGTGTGTGTGTGTGTGTGTGTGTGTGTGTGTGTGTGCGTGTGTGTGTGTGTGTGTGTGTGTGTGTGTGTGTGTGTGTGTGTGTGTGTGTGTGTGTGTTAAAAAATAAGCTTCTGCTTCAGAAGCTGTTACAATCAGTGAAAGAAAAGCAGGAAGCCTTTGTCCTGTATTTATCACTGATTACGTCTAAGAAGAAGGTTATCGAGTGTGATTACAGATGTACAATGAACTAAAGAGGTTTTTTTTCCCAGTGGAGAAAACATGAAGTTCCATCTAGGATGTCCTTCTAGTGGAGACAATGTGATGAAGTTCCTTCTAGGATGTCCTTCTATTGGAGACAACATCATAAGGTTCTATATAGGATGTCCTTCTAGTGAAGAAAACATGATGAATTTATCTCTAGGATATCCTTCTAGTAGGGAAAACATGAAGTTCTCTCTAGGATGTTTACATTACTGTTATCTGTTTGTCTGAGCACTTTATTGTATACTTAATTCAATATATATTGCACTGTTGTTGTTGTTTTTGTTGTTGTTGTTGATTGTTGATTGTCTAGTCTAATGTTATGCACCTTCCACCAAGAAAAATGCCTTGTTTGTGTAAACATACCTAAACATACGAATAAATGATTCTGATTCTAGTGGAAACAATGTGAGGAAGTGAGCACCACCATCAGGACATCCTAATACTTTGGTTATTAACCTGCACACTCCCTTTGTCTCATCTTCTTCCATTCCAGGGCCCTATTTTTCGTACCTGGCTAAACAAAGTCAGGCAAATGTCCTAATCTCCAGCTTAAATTAGCGAGATGATTGACATCAGGCTATCTGGGTTTCTTCACGGCTGATCCGCGCTGAAACGGTCTCGTTAATTCTAGCCAGACGTCAATCCTCTGGATAAATGCGCGTGCCCGCTCCTCTTCAGAAGGAATAATAATCGAGCACTGACACCACGATCTTCTAACAGTACAATGGCAAATAAACTCAGAGGAACCTCTTTTTATTTCTCCGATGAGAAGCAGGAGATGATCATGAAGACATACGAGGAAGTCATTACCTTAATCATTCACAGCAAACGCGTTGTGAATATTCCAACGTTTTTGTAACATTGTTGCCGTGAACGCAGCTTAACTCCGCCCCCGCTGCGAGACATAAGCGCCGCAAATATATCAGACAAGTTAAATGTCAGTGTTGGGAAAATGTATCCGCAAATTTTAAATGCTTCATCACCCAGATCAATCAGATTATATTTACGAATAAAGATATACTTATGAGGATATATGTACTGTATGCGCGTATGAATCATGTACTATATGTATATACATGTATGTGTATATTTCTATATAACTAGGAGTTTGAATATGTGTACGGGCGGATCAGTATATATGTATTATTCATAATCAGAAATTCAATCAATTGAAGCAGTGAAAAGAAATTGTGTGTGATTCTCTGTATTCTTATCATGAGTCCACCTTAATCATGTTCTACAATAATGATATGTATGGTGTACTAATAACACTGTCATATAATTATGAGAGCTTTCAACACATCCATAAGTTTCTTAAGCGCTAAATAAACTTAAGAACAGCGCGGCATGCAGCGGGTGAGAGTCTCTGTCTGTGAGACGGGCAATCGGCTGCGCCGTGTGGTGATCAGTGTCCGCGGCTCGAGAAGCTCTCGTAAATAAATGATTTCTTGAAGGCAGAATCTATAGCGCCGCGTACAGGAAGTCATGATGATGTGAGGACGGATCTTGGCGATCTCAAAGAACTCTCTCCCAATAAAACTAATATAACTATATCGCTCCTTCATCAATGAGGAAGTGAGCTGCCTTTTTTGTCCGGTGGGAGTGGCCAGCTTATCCAGTGAATTTCAGTAAGCCTGCCCGGGAGCAGGTTTACATTTTTGGCTGTGTTGCTATGGTGATTTATCTAAGCTTGCTTCGAGAAACTGAATAAGCCTGACCTACGTCATCTTATCCTGACAATTAGCCCGCTAACTCAGTAAGCCAGGTACGAAAAATAGGGCCCAGATGTCTCTTTGTCCTTTAGTGAAAAAGCTCTCTGTTGTCCAGGAACCTGTCGTTGTGACCTCACACCTGCTGCTCTTTGAAGTGATGCTGAGAGCTTTTATCCAAACGGATCAAAAAACTCCACTTGCTGCTGAAGAGCAGCAGTTCCGTCACCGACAAGCCTTCAAAGATTCTTCTCGTCTGCAGACAGACAAGTGAGACAATGTGTCCAAAGTGTGGTTCTCTTTAATCGATGTCTCCAGCTTCACGTCATTATCTTTCTTTTTCATTCATGTGACGCGACAATGTCCAGATCCACATTCCTACAACGCTCCAATTCTGAAATTCCTGGAACACACACACACACACACACACACACACACACACACACACACACACACACACACACACACACACACACACACACACACACACACACACTTACTTATCTTTGTTGAGGTCTCATGAATAAACATGAACTCTTGTCATTGTTTGTCCAAAAAAATCTCTCCTGTGTGTTTTTATTCACGTGTTACTGTTTCACACAACGACATACTGATGCACATATTAACGTGTACCTTCTGTGTACTTTCTGTGTACTTTGGTCTGAACCACCTTCTTGTCTTCAGACATAAAGTGCTGCTGGAGGGTCGTGTTCTGTTAGTTTATGGATTTGGGACGAAGTTCCTTCTGCTGATGTTTAGTATTCAGGAGATCCTTCAGAGTAAAGTTATCGCTTCATCATAAATGAGCAAACAATGGAACATACATGGAAATGTTTTCTCTATATTTCTCATGAACTCATAAAGTATTGAACTCACTGCTCAGCCTCTTCTTCTTCACACTTCTCGGGTCTTTTCCCTCATAAAGGATCCTGAACCTCCGCGACACCTTATTTCAGAAGAAATATGTCGAGACAAATATGTATTTTCCTCCTGTTTGACTTGAATGAATCACACTTGATGATCACAACATGATGTTTGTCAAATCAAAAGATCACACTCAATGTCAAGAAAGCTGCATTTTGTGTTAAAAAAACCCATGAAAGTATCAGACTGTGAACTTTATCTCGTGCGTGTCACGAGATAAAGTGGTGGCTGCTCTCTGCTGGTCTGAGCCAGTTCCTGCTGGTGCAAAGTGAAAACCATCAGGTTGAATCTCACCGCTGTCAGTCAGCTGTCAGCTGTCAGACTCGAGCCACGCCGCTCAGAAAGTAAAGTGTGAACTCAGAGGAAAGTTTTATAAACATATGACTCTCAGTAATGAACCCCAGGAGAGCCAACTCCTCTAGAGACATGGACACTGAGACCAGACCTGCTCAGGTATGCTGAGTCCAGCTGACAGACTCAGTTACAGTTAAGAGCAGCTGCTGGACAGACAGATATCTCCCTCAGGAGGAGGAGACCCAACACGGATCTAAAAGAGGGAGAATACTGGATTAAGATCAGGCTGCTATCCTGTCTGCCGCGTGTCGGGACTGAGCAACGGGTTCTATGACCAGAGGGTTCTATGACCAGAGGGTTCTATGACCAGAGGGTTCTATGATCAGAGGGTGGAACATTAGTTATGTTTACTAAAGATGATGAAATACTTCTCTATACTTCCTCGTTCGTGATTACGTGGACAACATACGGAATTATTTTGTGGGATATCTACAAATTTGTGTGCGTGTGTGTGTGTGTGTGTGTTTATGTGCGTGTGTGTGTGCGTGTGTGTTCTCTAATTAGTTTCTTATCCCTGGGGAAATAATGAATGTGATGCTATTGATGTGGCATCTGCAGTTAAAGTAGCTATTGGCTCCCCGACCTCTAAAGATGTGAAGATATAAAGAGAGAAGAGGCTGATAGGCTTCTGTCTCTCTCTCTCTCTCTCTCTCTCTCTCTCTCTCTCGTTGACTCCCCATTAACCTCGAGGTCATCGAGGTGGACTTCACTCCAAAGTGTCCTTTGAGACCTGCAGAGCCACAGGGGCGTGTGTGTGTGTGTGTGTGTGTGTGTGTTTAGAGTGAAGCCTCCAGGTAATAGAGTCAATAACTACCTCTACGGACACAGCCAGCTCTCTCATTCAGTCGTTTCAATAAGTCCAGGTCTGAAGTATGAATTATTCATACTTTCATAGTCTTGCCCTGGATGGAGTCTTGGTTCATGGTGAGTCCTGGTCCTCGTGAGGAGCTGCATGTCTGCATGTTGTAAAGCTTCTCTCCTCTCCTCGCTAACTGATGCTACATGAACTCTTCCAGCAGCTCCTTCCTCCCTTTCCTGGAAGCTTTTACTATGAAAAGACTGCAGGAAGTGCCCTGTGTCCGTGAGGTTGCATAACAGTAAAATAGATCAATATAAATAATGAGTGAATACCAGCAGGTGTTTTGTTAAATGGAGAAACCCGAAGTAGCTGCAGGTGAATGAACAACTCTTGTGGAGCAAATACATGGACATGTAGGAGACGAGGAGGTGAGGAGACAAGGAGGTGAGGAGACGAGGAGGTAAGGAGGTGAGGTGAGGAGGTTCATTTATCACTTCATTCATCACTTCATTCATTAATTCATCACTTCATTAATTAATTTATCACTTCATTCATTCATCACGTCACTCCATTCATCACTTCATCACTTCATTCATCACTTCCTCCTTCATTCATGTCTTCATGTCTTCATCTCACCTGTCTCTTGGTGTGCTCGCTGACCTCACCCGGCATGTCGTGGGCGCTCTTGACGAGCGTGCGGGCGATGTGGTAGTAATACACAGAGATGATGGTCAGAGGAACCAGGAAGTAAACCAGGAAGATCATCACAGAGTGGATTTTAGGATGCATCTGATTGGACAACGGGTAGGGAACGCAGTTCACAAAGGTCCCGTTACTGTCACCCTGGGGGAAGAAAGGAAACCAGGAGTAGGAAGTAGTAGAGAGGTCGAAGAGAGGAAGAAAGGAAACAAGGAGTAGGAAGTAGTAGAGAGGAAGAAGAGAGGATGGAAGGAAACCAGGAGTAGGAAGTAGTAGAGAGGAGGAAAGGAAACAAGAAGTACGGAGCAGGAGAGGAAACCAGGAGTAGGAGGTGAGGAAGTAGTAGAGAGGAGGAAAGGAGAGGAAGAAAGGAAACAAGGAGTAGGAAGTAGTAGAGAGGAGGAGGAGGAGGACGAGAGGAAGAAAATAAACCAGGAGTAGGAAGTAGTAGAGAGGAGGAGGAGGAGGAGAGGAAGAAAATAAACCAGGAGTAGGAAGTAGTAGAGAGGAAGAAGAGAGGAAGAAAGGAAACCAGGAGTAGGAAGTTGTAGAGAGGAGGAAAGGAAACAAGAAGTACGGAGCAGGAGAGGAAACCAGGAGTAGGAAGTGAGGAAGTAGTAGAGAGGAGGAAAGGAGAGGAAGAAAGGAAACGAGGAGTAGGAAATAGTAGAGAGGAGGAAGAGA